>CM051238.1:415458284-415630784 GCA_027917425.1 Gastrophryne carolinensis | reverse complement strand
GGGGGAAAGAATAAAAAGTGAGTGAGTAAAAATGTAAAATATGTTAATTTTAGATGCTGGGGAATCGTTTTTTAAGGGTTTGGGCTTTTCATTAAATGATGCTGAAGGTCCGGTTTAAGAATATATTTAGAACCCTAGAATTCTCTTGTTACTAGAGCTGGATCTTGAGCTGAATGAATGGAATACCTTCATCAACATGACCCCAAGTTATTCAGTAACACCCCCTGGCCATGACTAATGGAGTCAGTTATTTGTCAAATAATAAAACTGGAATAACTTGTCCTTTAACATTCCAAGCTGCTCCGTATTCCCCCAGCACCTCCTCTGCCATCCGCCATCATTCATTCATCATTTCATGTTATCATTCATCATTTCATGTTATCATTCATCATTCTTTCTTCATTTCATGTTATCATTCATCATTCTTTCTTCATGTTATCATTCATCATTCTTTCATCATGTCATGTTATCATTCATCATTCTTTCATCATTTCATGTTATCATTCATCATTCTTTCTTCATGTTATCATTCATCATTCTTTCATCATTTCATGTTATCATTCATCATTCTTTCATCATGTCATGTTATCATTCATCATTCTTTCATCATTTCATGTTATCATTCATCATTCTTTCATCATTTCATGTTATCATTCATCATTTCATGTTATCATTCATCATTCTTTCTTCATTTCATGTTATCATTCATCATTCTTTCTTCATGTTATCATTCATCATTCTTTCATCATGTCATGTTATCATTCATCATTCTTTCATCATTTCATGTTATCATTCATCATTCTTTCTTCATGTTATCATTCATCATTCTTTCATCATTTCATGTTATCATTCATCATTCTTTCATCATGTCATGTTATCATTCATCATTCTTTCATCATTTCATGTTATCATTCATCATTCTTTCATCATTTCATGTTATCATTCATCATTTCATGTTATCATTCATCATTCTTTCATCATTTCATGTTATCATTCATCATTCTTTCATCATTTCATGTTATCATTCATCATTTCATGTTATCATTCATCATTCTCTCATCATTTCATGTTATCATTCATCATTCTTTCTTCATGTTATCATTCATCATTCTTTCATCATGTCATGTTATCATTCATCATTCTTTCATCATGTCATGTTATCATTCATCATTCTTTCATCTTTTCATGTTATCATTCATCATTCTTTCATCATGTCATGTTATCATTCATCATTCTTTCATCTTTTCATGTTATCATTCATCATTCTTTCATCATGTCATGTTATCATTCATCATTCTTTCATCATTTCATGTTATCATTCATCATTCTTTCATCATTTCATATTACCATTCATCATTCTTTCATCATTTCATGTTATCATTCATCATTCTTTCATCATTTCATGTTATCATTCATCATTCCTTCTTCATGTTAGAGCCCTTCATCTATGGTGTCTCCTATGACCCCGCACTAATACATATACCAAATACATTTGGAGGCTGATTCATTACTAACACCAGGTATTGGCAGATGAGCTTCTGTATAGCGGCGCTTATAGCGACCGTTAGTAGACGCTGTAAGCGGATATCGGGCGCTGTAACAGAGCGCCTCAGTCGCTGTAGTAACCTGGCGGCATCTGATGAATTTTTCTTGTTTCAATATTTTATTGAAGTTTTCAACAGTACAGATACAAAGCTTATGCATTATAATGCCAACCCACGCAGGGGAGATAAAGGGAGAAATTAACAGACTGTCTTGCATAAGTTTACACACAGATCATACTGATGTTTTAACAATCCATAGTACATACAGAGCAAAGAAAATGGCAAAGTGAGGGACATTCAACATCTTGGCACGACCAACTTGACCTGTGACATGTTTATGTCCAATCTGAGACCATACCAGTCGCGGGATCCTAGACCCCACGGCTCGCACCGCCATCTGTACGCCCAACACCCCACGACCTCCATGACGGGTTGCAAGACTATCGGGAACGGTCAAGCACGCTGATGGGGAAAAGATGCTGAAAACCTATTAGGATCTATATTTTAGAGGGAGGAAAACAAACAAACAAGCAAATAAACAAGGGGGGGAGGGGTTCAGGGGGGAAGAAGGATCAAGGTGCTCCCGTGCTCCGCCAGCCGACGCGTATGGTCACTACAGCCCCCGCAAGGGCTCGCCAGGCCAGCGCATCTGATGAATTTGATGTGTGTTGGGCACTGTAACACCAGTATAACGCTGCAGCGGCGTTTCACACCATACTTATCAAAAACAGACACACACAGTGTTGGCGCTCTAAAGCTGGTCGCTGTAGCATAGAGCGGCAGCCGCTGTGTGATTAGAAGTCTGTTTTTGAACACATAGGCACCAGTAACAAAGCTAAAACACATGGAATGACATTGTTATAACACTGTGACAATAACACTTTAACGCCAGACCCGTAATGACAATTCTGCATAAAAATATAAAAAGTCAAAAACGTTTCTAAAAGTGTTTGTTTGCAGCCAGGAGAGGTCACACAATGAATAGAGCAAAGAAACAAAAACAATTAAAATTGGCGAACACGCTGTTTATACATAACTAATGAAACCCCATTGAAATGTATGGGAGAGCGATACAGAGCGAAAGGTAATACCTGGCGCGCCTAGAGCACCAGCACTATACACTGAGCTGCCTGTAATGATACATGTGACGCTACATGGCGCTCACCAGATTCGCTTTCATAAATGTGGTTTTGCGTACAGAGCCCGGCGTTCACCAGATGCTGCTTGCCGCTACGAGGCGCTCCTTTGTTCCACCTCGTTGAATGTTTTATGCCATATCTTTTTATAGAACAAAGTAAGCACCCCCCCCCCCATTAATCCCAAAGAAACCTTAAACCGGACCTTCACCATGATTAATTGAAAAGCCCAAACCCTTAAAAAACTATTCCCCAACATCTACAATTAATATATTTTACGTTTTTAGTCACTTACTTTTTATTCTTTCCCCCACTGGGCTGCAACTCTGTGGGAGCGGCCATCTTGACTCAGAAGCATCACATACTGAGGAGAGGAGAGGGGTCAAACATGCAGGGGGCGGGGTTATAGTACAGACAGAGCAGAGCTGGGGTCAGGTAAAGGTCAGCAATCCCAGAATGCAGAGCAGCACAGTCAGAAGACACTTCCTGTTTTCAGGAAGCTTGCAACTCCATATGCCGCCATCTTAAATGTTTAAAGGCTCATAACATGCAGTAGATGCAGGTAGGATGATTTTTAATGTGAACAATCTGTATGTACAGGGTGTGGGAAACATATAAGATAGACTCTTATTCAGAGTGAAGGTCCGGATTAATGTGGACAATCTGTATGTACAGGGTGTGGGAAACATATAGGATAGGCTCTTATTCAGGGTGAAGGTCTGGTTTAAACAGACATTTCCTAAAATGGTCTACTAATGTCTCTCATCGTCTTGTTGATGATCACCTCTTCCCCGGCATTTTGATTTTATACTGGAGCTTTGACTTTTGACCTATTCCAGAACCCTCCAATTTTACAACCATTCATTGGTGAATCTATTGGAATGTTTTAGGGTCATTGTTAGAGTACAAGGTCTACTTCCATATTCTGACAGATGGTCACCTATATACCTATACAATATACAGGAGGACAGTTTATCTGGTGATAGAACTGGCTGCACTGGTTGACCAAGTTCACTAACAGCAGCCAGTGTCAAGCAGCAGCTGTGAAAGTATGACAGTTATTATACAGGAGATTAGACGCCATCATGTAGGTTGGGAAGTTTAGCAACAGCAGCCAGTGTTAAAGTGGACCAAAACCCAGGATTTTGACTATCCTGGGTTTTGGTTCTTGCCCTCCGGGCACCCCAATCGGGAATGCCCCGCTGTGTGAACCCCCCAGTGTGAACGTAGCTAAGCTATGATGAGAACGGGGGATTAGAACCCATGATGCAGGTGGAACAATGCTACTAATTACTGCTAAGGCCCACAATGTTTCCACCTTTTATTGGTAAATGTGTTAGGGTCCTGGTCATGTTCCAAGGTCCACTTTTGGTTGAGCTGCAAAGTTCTGGTGAATGATCACCTATGAAATAAACAGGGGACAGTTTAACTGGGGATGGTCCTGAGAGTACCAGTGTAGAATAAGTTAGGGTGTTGTTCGCACTATAAAACGCACCTGCCCATAGGACACGCCTAGAATGTGGAGGAGGAAAATAAGAAAAGAAATATTCTGAACCAAATGTTGTGCTAAAACAATGCCCCCCCCCCCGAACCAACAAATAGCAAGGCGCATTACAGGCAACAGGGCACTCCCCCCCCCCATCCCCCATGCCCAGTGTGGCATTCCCTCCCTCACTTTCACCATAGACAGTGTGGCATCCTCCCTCCCATTCCCCATATAGGCAGTGTGGCATCCTCCCTCCCATTCCCCATATAGGCAGTGTGGCATCCTCCCTCCCATTCCCCATATAGGCAGTGTGGCATCCCCCCTCCCATTCCCCATATAAGCAGTGTGGAACCCTCATCCCATTCCCCATATAGGCAGTGTGGCACTCCCTCCCATTCCCCATATAAGCAGTGTGGAACCCTCATCCCATTCCCCATATAGGCAGTGTGGCACTCCCTCCCATTCCCCATATAAGCAGTGTGGAAACCTCATCCCGTTCCCCATATAGGCAGTGTGGCATTCCCCCCTCCCATTCCCCATATAGGCATTGTGGAACCCTCATCCCATTCCCCATATAGGCAGTGTGGCACCCCATCCCATTCCCCTTATAGGCAGTGTGGCATTCCCCCCCATTCCCCATATGAGCAGTGTGGCATCCCCCCTCCCATTCACCATATAGGCAGTGTGGCATTCCCCATCCCATTCCCCATATAGGCAGTGTGGCATTCCCCCCTCCCATTCACCATATAGGCAGTGTGGCATTCCCCATCCCATTCCCCATATAGGCAGTGTGGCACTCCCTCCCATTCCCCATATAAGCAGTGTGGAACCCTCATCCCATTCCCCTTATAGGCAGTGTGGCATCCCCCCTCCCATTCACCATATAGGCAGTGTGGCATCCCCCCTCCCATTCACCATATAGGCAGTGTGGCATCCCCCTCCCATTCCCCATATAGGCAGTGTGGCATTCCCCCTCCCATTCCCCATATAGGCAGTGTGGCATCCCCCCTCCCATTCACCATATAGGCAGTGTGGCATCCCCCTCCCATTCCCCATATAGGCAGTGTGGCATTCCCCCTCCCATTCCCCATATAAGCAGTGTGGAACCCCATCCCATTCCCCATATAGGCAGTGTGGCATCCCCCCTCCCATTCCCCATATAAGCAGTGTGGAACCCTCATCCCATTCCCCATATAGGCAGTGTGGCACCCCATCCCATTCCCCTTATAGGCAGTGTGGCATCCCCCCTCCCATTCACCATATAGGCAGTGTGGAACCCTCATCCCATTCCCCATATAGGCAGTGTGGCACCCCATCCCATTCCCCTTATAGGCAGTGTGGCACCCCATCCCATTCCCCTTATAGGCAGTGTGGCATCCCCCCTCCCATTCACCATATAGGCAGTGTGGCATTCCCCCCTCCCATTCCCCATATAAGCAGTGTGGAACCCTCATCCCATTCCCCATATAGGCAGTGTGGCACCCCATCCCATTCCCCTTATAGGCAGTGTGGCATCCCCCCTCCCATTCACCATATAGGCAGTGTGGCATCCCCCCTCCCATTCACCATATAGGCAGTGTGGCATTCCCTCCATCCCATTCCCCATATAGGCAGTGTGGCACTCCCTCCCATTCCCCATATAAGCAGTGTGGAACCCTCATCCCATTCCCCATATAGGCAGTGTGGCACCCCCATCCCATTCCCCATATAGGCAGTGTGGCACCCCATCCCATTCCCCATATAGGCAGTGTGGCATCCCCCCTCCCATTCACCATATAGGCAGTGTGGCATCCCCCTCCCATTACAATATATGCAGTGTGGCATTCCCCCTCCCATTCCCCATATAGGCAGTGTGGCATCCCCCTCCCATTCCCCATATAGGCAGTGTGGCATCCCCCCTCCCATTCACCATATAGGCAGTGTGGCATTCCCCCCTCCTATTCCCCATATAGGCAGTGTGGCACCCCCATCCCATTCCCCATATAGGCAGTGTGGCATTCCCCCCTCCTATTCCCCATATAGGCAGTGTGGCATTCCCCCTCCCATTCCCCATATAGGCAGTGTGGCATTCCCCCCTCCCATTCACCATATAGGCAGTGTGGCACCCCCATCCCATTCCCCATATAGGCAGTGTGGCATTCCCCCCTCCTATTCCCCATATAGGCAGTGTGGCATTCCCCCTCCCATTCCCCATATAGGCAGTGTGGCATTCCCCCCTCCTATTCCCCATATAGGCAGTGTGGCACCCCCCCTCCCATTCCCCATATAAGCAGTGTGGAACCCTCATCCCATTCCCCATATAGGCAGTGTGGAATCCCCCCATCCCATTCCCCATATAGGCAGTTTGGAACCCCCATCCCATTCCCCATATAGGCAGTGTGGAACCCCATCCCATTCCCCATATAGGCAGTGTGGCACCCCCCTCCCATTCCCCATATAGGCATTGTGGAACCCTCATCCCATTCCCCATATAGGCAGTGTGGCATCCCCCTCCCGTTCCCCATATAGGCAGTGTGGCACCCCCTCCCATTCCCCATATAGGCAGTGTGGCACCCCCTCCCATTCACCATATAGGCAGTGTGGCACCCCCTCCCATTCCCCATATAGGCAGTGTGGCATTCCCCCTCCTATTCCCCATATAGGCAGTGTGACATTCCCCCCTCCCATTCCCCATATAGGCAGTGTGGCACCCCCCCTCCCATTCCCCATATAGGCAGTGTGGCACCCCCCCTCCCATTCCCCATATAAGCAGTGTGGAACCCTCATCCCATTCCCCATATAGGCAGTGTGGAACCCTCATCCCATTCCCCATATAGGCAGTGTGGCACCCCATCCCATTCCCCATATAGGCAGTGTGGAACCCCCATCCTATTCCCCATATAGGCAGTGTGGAACCCCCATCCTATTCCCCATATAGGCAGTGTGGCACCCCCTCCCATTCCCCATATAGGCAGTGTGGCAGATACAGCTCCAGCACACACACAGCGAATACCGTGCTTGGTACAGCGGGGGGGGGGGGGGGGGGGGGGGGAGCATCGGCCACGCCCACCTGCCGTATGATGCGGATGTCTGTGTGTGTAGGTGCCGCGGGGAAGGCGGCAGATACAGCCAAGATGGCGGGGACAGCGTGAGCGAAAGGTGAGTTTATTCCCCCACCCTGGCATTCGCCCAATAAGACGCACTGATATCCCCCCCCCCCCCCCCCCCCACACACACACACTCACACTTAGTAAGTGCGTCTTATAGGGTGGTAATCAAGAGCACTCAAAGCCAAGCAGCAGCCACACAAGCAATTTAATTTATAAGATAATATTGTATAAAACAGGGGAGTATTACCCATAATGCAGGTTCAGCAATGCTACAAATTACCAGTGAGGCTTTACCAGGGAATTGCCCTTGTCTTTAGTTCTTTTTTTCTGCTTTCCCATTGGCTAAGACATAGAGGCAGTTAGAACTAGATAAACATTTTTTTTTTACGACCCAAATTACTATGTAGTTATTGTCTCAGGTATTTCTTTGTTGATTGTCTTCGTTACCATCCGGTCAAATAATTGTATCTGTCTAGAAAAGGTGCTTCCAAAAGTCTGCTCTATACTGACTATATACTAGACAACTCTGTCTGATATTCTTGGTGCACATTAAAGTGGACCAGAACCTACGAAACTTGTGAAATACATTTGGCTAAAGTCCCTGACGATATTCCCTTCTTGGGATGTAGAACTAGAAATGGATATTTTCACTTTTCGAATCATCCTGGAACACTGATTTTTTTCTGTCCCTCTCTGTAAGATGGCAGGTGATCAGTCATTGCATAGGTGTGGCTATGACATCATTGCCACACACAACAGTGTCTATGAATGGAGGAGGCGGAGCTTTACAGATTAAACAGGCGCCATTATCTGGGATTAGAGTGAAGCAGGAGCAGTGAAAATTGACAAAAGCTTCTCTTCATGGGGGGAGCAATTCAGGGGATGTTAGTTAAAAATGTGGGTTTTGGTCAGCTTTAATTGTTTCCTCCTGGATCCACCCCACATGTACCACATATTCAATGTGTGCAGCTTCATTCTAGTAGTAGAGCCGTGCACTTGGGACTCGAGTTCTTCTCTGGCATCTTGTGTTCTGATCTGGGGCTAAACTTGCCAAGCTATGAGCATGTCTAGTTAGTTGATGATCTTTCTACGTTTCCTTCTAGACTTAAAGCGGACCTTCACCCTGAATAAGAGTCTATCTTATATGTTTCCCACACCCTGTACATACAGATTGCCCACATTAATCCGGACCTTCACCCTGAATAAGAGCCTATCTTATATGTTTCCCACACCCTGTACATACAGATTGCTCACATTAATCCAGACCTTCACCCTGAATAAGAGCCTATCTTATATGTTTCCCACACCCTGTACATACAGATTGCCCACATTAAAAATCATCCTACCTGCATCTACTGCATATTTTTAACCTTTTAACATCCAAGATGGCGGCTCATGGGGTTTCAGGCTGTCTTCTGACTGTGTCGCTCTGCATTCTGGGATTGCTGACCTTTACCTGACCCAGCTCTGCTCTGTCTATGCAAAGCACAGCTATAACCCTGCCGCCTGCACTTTATCCCGCTCTCCTCTTCTCAGTATGTGATGCTTCTGAGGCAAGATGGCAGCGCCCGTACCCTAGAGTCCTGAACAGAGTTAAAGCCCAGTGGGGGAAAGAATAATAAGTAAGCGACTAAAAACTTAAATTATATTAATTTTAGATGCTGGGGAATAGTTATTTAAACCGGACCTTCACCATGATTTAATGAAAAGCCCAAACTCTTAAAAAACAATTCCTCAGCATCTAAAATTAATATATTTTACATGTTTAGTCACTAATTTATTATACTTTCCCCCACTGGGCTGCAACTCTGTTCGGGAATTTAGGATACGGGCGCCGCCATCTTGACTCAGAAGCATCACACTTACTGAGGAGAGGAGAGTGGGATAAGGTACAGGGGGGCGGGTTATAGCTGTGCTTTGCTCAGACAGAGCAGAGCTGGGATCAGGGAAAGGTCAGCAGTCCCAGAATGCAGAGCAGCACAGTCACTTCCTGTTTGCAGGCACTTCCTGTTTGCAGGCTGCCTGCAAAAATGGCAGCTTCCATAAGCCGCCATCTTGGATGTTTAAAGGCTTATAAAATGCAGTAGATGCAGGTAGGATGATTTTTAATGTGAGCAATCTGTATGTACAGGGTGTGGGAAACATATAAGATAGACTCTTATTTAGAGTGAAGGTCCGCTTTAAGGATTTGGGCTTTTCATTAAATGATGCTGAAGGTCCGGTTTGTGAACAGTCAAAAATGACTTAAAGCGGACCTTCACCCTGAATAAGAGCCTATCTTATATGTTTCCCACACCCTGTACATACAGATTGCATCTACTGCATGTTATGAGCCTTTAAACATCCAAGATGGCAGCTTATGGAACATCAGGCAGCCTGCAAACAGGAAGTGCCTTCTGACTGTGCTGCTCTGCATTCTGGGACTGCTGACCTTTTCCTGACCCCAGCTCTGCTCTGTCTGAGCAAAGCACAGCTATAACTCGCTCCCCTGTACTTTATCCCACTCTCCTCTACTTAGTAAGTGTGATGCTTCTGAGTCAAGATGGCGGCGCCCGTATCCTAAAGTCCTTTACAGAGTTGCAGCCCAGTGGGGGAAAGAATAATAAGTAAGCGACTAAAAATTTAAATATATTAATTTTAGATGCTGGGGAATAGTTATTTAAGGGTTTGGGCCTTTCATGGTCCAGTTTAAAGTGAACAGTCAAAAATAACTTAAACCAGACCAACACAACAAACAGTGCAATGCATCCTTCCCCGGGGTAATTTAGATTGCTGCACATAAACATTCTCTTAGCTTTTTCTAACTCTTGCTGTAATTTTCACTGCTCCTGCTCCACTCTAATCCCAGATAATGGCACCTGTTTTAGCTGTAAAGCTCCGCCTCCTCCATTCATTGCTATTGTTGTGTGTGGCGATGATGTCATTGCCGCACCTATGCAATGACTGATCGCAGAGGGACAGCAAAAAAAATTGCTAGTTCTACACCATAAGGAGGTAATATCGGCAGGGGCCATGGTCAAATGCGTTTTACAAGTTTGGTGGGTTTTGGTCCGCTTTAACTCACCTGTTCCCGGTCCTACGGCGCATGCGCGGCTGCTCATCCAATCACTGCGCTCAGAGTCGCTGATGTCACATCGTCTAAGAGGCCGATTCATTAATAGCGCCAGGTAGCGACAGATGAGCGACTGTAGCGGTATTTTCACAGCGCCCGCTAGTAGTCGCTGTGCTTGGCCGTTGTTCGGCTGTTGACAGCGACTCAGTCGGTGTGCAGTAATGTTGAATACGGGGTTAGGAGTCGCTATTTGACAGGTTCCGCGCTGTATGGGAGCGCATGATAGCGAATGGCCATAGCGAACGGCTCCCACCATATTCATTAACAAATCACACTCCAAAAATTCTCGCGCTGTGAAATGCTTGTTTAAACCCCAGAGCGCTGGCGGCGATGTGTTAAAAGTAGTTTTTTAACCCCCAAACCATTTTTGGAAAAAAAAAAAAAGTTTTTAAAAACATTTTGTAATATGAATACATTAATATCAGACCTGTAATATCAATTCTGCACAATTTTTTTTTTTCCCCTTAAAAAAAATATCTAACATGGCAGAAGTGGTCACAGAATTTTTGACATTTAAAAAAAAAAAAAAAATGAATAACAATTAATTAAGAATATTTAAAGATTGTTCTATTGAAATGCATTGGAGAGCGCCAGGTAGCGAGAGGTCATACCTGTCGCTGTTCAAGGTCGGACGCTGGCGCTGTGGAGTGAGGCTGGAATAATGATGAATGAGTCGCTATCTGGCGCTCTCTCAGTCGCTAAGCAGGATCGGCTTGATAAATGTGTGATTGTGGTGGGGAGCCGGCGTTCTCGTGGCGGTGACCGTCATTACCGTTCGCTCACCAGTCGCTACCTGGCGCTATCCCTTGTTAAATAAGGGCCTAAGCCTTCATCTGAGGCCAGCGGCGCCAAGCTCGCTGACAGCCTCATCCTCCGCTTCCCTCCATCAGGGAGCGCGCCCGCGCCGGCCATTCACAAATGCCTGGCACTGGAACGAGCCCTGTTAGAGGGACAGTGGCGATGCGGCCGCGGCTTGACATGCGCCGTTGGACTGGGAAGCCAGGTAAGTGTATGGGGCGACTTGGGGGGTTTCACACAATGTGGCATCCCGATTTTGGATGCCCGGGGGGGAGGGAATCTATAAGATTCGCGGGCCGATTGAGCTGGGTTTTGAGTCACTTTAAAGTGTTTCTATTGTTGTAACTGTTACACCCTATCTCCTATCCATCCCTCAATAAGGGGACGTGGCCTAATTTAACAATTGTCCCTCTTTTCCACCCTGAGAGGTTGGGAGGTATGTGTATGTTGGAGCACTTGCTGAATATCCCTTTCGATTTTAAGGTACTTTGTGGTTATCTGAGTTGCAATGGCCTCCGTGGTAACCTTCACACTTTGTTCCCAGGACACAGCTGGCCAAGAACGATACCGGACCATCACCACCGCCTATTACCGCGGAGCCATGGGCTTCCTGCTTATGTACGATATCTCCAACCTGGAGTCCTTCAACGCTGTCCAGGACTGGTAAGCATCATGTGACCGTGTCTATCTGCTCAGTTACCATGGAGACACACATGAAGGCCAACACGGCCTCCCACCGAGTGTTACCCGCTGCTCTTATCTGCTTGTCCTCTAAGGGCCCAACTTCAGCCAACATTTTACTTTAGTTCAGGAAACTGTCAGAACCTCTGTGTTGTTGTTTTTGTTGAACATACTGAGGAGATCTATCCTGACATGAGAAAAAATACAAAAATATAAGCACAGCTCTGTGCCCCAAGGGTATGATTTTTGCCCCAAAAAATACACTTTTAATACCCCCAGGTCGCCGATGATCACTCACCTTTCCCTGGTCCAATGATGCGGGTTCTCGTCCGATCAAAGCCGTTTGCCGTGCCTATGTAATTTGGCAATGGCTCTTGTTCGCAATGGGGAGGCATCCCCTGCATCCTCAGGTTGTGGGCAAGTTCCCGCTCCCAGCCATTCAGATAACCGGGGATGGGAGCACATGCCCCACTGGGAATGCGACCGCTCTTTCTCTCCATTGAAGCCAATCACAGCTGTCTGCCAAATTACATAGTCATGTGATTGGATAAGAGCCCACGCATGTGCCTTTGGACTGGAAGAGGTGAGTTTTACTGTGCAATCTGGGGGGTTTCACACAACTGGGATGCCCCAGGGCATGGGAAAAAAACGAATAGCCAAAATTTTGATCTGCTTTAAGTCCTTTTCTTCCTGGGATAGCCAAAAAACTGAGATTTGTTCTGGTTTAAAGTGGACCAACACTCAGGATTTTCACTATCCTGGGTGTTGGTCCACTTCTGCGGGGCACCCCGATAGGCGACGGATAAGCCGCCGCCTCTCGCGCGTCCCTCTTACAGGGCGCACGTCCCACGCAGGCCATTCAGAAACGGCCATCGCGGGTGCGCGCCCTGCTAGAGGCACGCGCGGGAGGCGGCGGCGGCTTATCCGTCGCCTAAAAGGTAAGATTTTAGGGGCTTTCTGGGGGGTTTCACACAGCGGGGCATCCCGATTTCGGATGCCCCGCGGGGAGGGAGCTGATCGATAAGATTCCCGGGCTGATCAGGGGTGGGTGTTGGTCCACTTTAAGTCCTTTTCTTCACCACAGCTTTATCTGTCCAGACCAGACAGTGTTAGCATTAACCCTCTGTGGTCTGTGACCATGTCAGGAAGATCTAACATCACCAGATGGTCATGATAGACAGGAAATACATATATATATATCTCCTTAATGGGCATCTGTGGCCAAAACCTTTTTTCCTCAGGCGAAATGCGAAATATCCCATCCCCCAAAATCCTCCCATTTAAAGTGGACCAACACCCAGGATTTTGACTATCCTGGGTATTGGTCCACTTCTCTGGGGCACCCCGATCGCGGGTGCCTTGCTGTGTGTAACCCCCCAGATCTCCTAATAAATCTCACCTCACCCTCTCCTATGGCACATGCGTGGCTGCTCGTCCAATCAGCGCACTCTGAGCTGCTGAGCTATGCGCGTCTAAGCGCCGTCATAGCTCAGCAGCGGCTCCGAGCACGCTGGTGGCCGCATCTCGCGCTTCCCTCTAACAGGGAGCGCGCCCGTGCCTTCCATTCACAAATGGCTGGCGCGGGCATGCGCCCTGCTAGAGAGAAGCGCGAGATGCGTCCGCGGCCCGCACATGCTCCGTTCGATCGGGATGCAGGTAAGGTGAATGGGGCGTCCTGGGGGGTTTCACACATCGGGATGCCCCGCGGGGAGGGATCGGATCTTATAGATTCCCGCGCCGATCCTTCAGGGTGTTGTTCTACTTTAACAGCAATAGCAATCAAGCTGCTCCATTGACATTGGCCCAGCAAATCTGATAATACCTCTACAGTTAAATAATTATCCTGTCTAAAGTCCAGGGAACTGCCCTTGCTGTATTTGCCCAAAAAAATTTTCACTTAATAACCAATTGACTTTGTTATTTTTCCATGGCTGCAGATGTAATAACAGATTAGTACTGTTTTAATCAGTATTACGGGGTATTATCCATTATTATGGCTCTGGCAGGGATGGGGCAGCGATTGCATTTGCATTATTAGTGCTCGGAGATGATTGTCATATAATGAGTAATAAAACAGCATTGTATGTATTGCTGAATATACGCCTGAAAACCAAATATATCAAGTAATATATCAAGTACAAGTACAGGGAAGGACATGGTTGTGCCAATGATCGGGTGGTCTTCCTACCCTGGCTAACATGGAGAAAGTGGATGGGCTCTAAATACTTCAAGGGATTTGCATCAGTTCCCAAATCCCATGAAACTTTTAAAATACATTTGGTCAAAGCCCGTGCCGATTCTTCCTCCTTAGGGTGTAGAACTAGAAATAGATATTGTCGCACTTCGCAAAGTCCTGGAACAGTTTTTATTTGTTGTTCCTCTCAGTAAGATGGCGGGTGATCAGTCATTGCACAGATATGGCTATGACATCATTGCCACACACAACAGTTGCAATGAATAGAGAAGGCGGAGCTTTACAACTAACACCATTATCTGGGATTATAATGAAGCAGGAGCAGTGAAAATGGGCAAAAGGTGCTCTTCATGGGAGGGGGGGGGGATTCAGGGGATGCTAGTTAAAAATGTGGGTTATGGTTCGCTTTAAGCTACCTAGAGCACTGTTTTTCAAGCTGCGGCACACGTTCACCAGGGGGTACATGCTCACCAGGGGGTACATGCTCACCAGGGGGTACACGCTCACCAGGGGGTACACGCTCACCAGGGGGTACACGCTCACCAGGGGGGTACACGCTCACCAGGGGGGTACACGCTCACCAGGGGGGTACACGCTCACCAGGGGGGTACACGCTCACCAGGGGGTACACGCTCACCAGGGGGTACACGCTCACCAGGGGGGTACACGCTCACCAGGGGGTACACGCTCACCAGGGGGTTCACGCTCACCAGGGGGTACACGCTCACCAGGGGGTACACGCTCACCAGGGGGTACACGCTCACCAGGGGGTACACGCTCACCAGGGGGTACACATTCACCAGGGGGTACACGCTCACCAGGTGGTACACGCTCACCAGGGGGTACACGTTCACCAGGGGGTACACGCTCACCAGGGGGTACACGCTCACCAGGGGGTACATGCTCACCAGGGGGTACATGCTCACCAGGGGGTACACGCTCACCAGGGGGTACACGCTCACCAGGGGGTACACGCTCACCAGGGGGTACACGCTCACCTGGGGGTACACGCTCACCAGGGGGTACACGCTCACCAGGGGGGTACACGCTCACCAGGGGGTACACGCTCACCAGGGGGTACACGCTCACCAGGGGGTACACGCTCACCTGGGGGTACACGCTCACCAGGGGGTACACGCTCACCAGGGGGTACATGCTCACCAGGGGGTACACGCTCACCAGGGGGTACACGCTCACCAGGGGGTACACGCTCACCAGGGGGGTACACGCTCACCAGGGGGGTACACGCTCACCAGGGGGTACATGCTCACCAGGGGGTACATGCTCGCATTTTACAAGCGAAACCTAATCCCTTGCTTTAAAACTGGTGGCCTACTTATTATGGTATTATTTAATAATTAGTCCTTTGGGTTGCCTTGTTTGGATCTTCTTTTTGCTTCGGAGTACTTGGGGTAAAATGGTTGAGAACCACTGACCTAGAGGACAAATAAGAGAGTACAAGCAGGGGCAGACTGGCCACAGGGAGACCTGGGACAATGCTCGGTGGGCCGCACTGCTTTGGGGCCAGTTAAGCTGCTGCTTTTAACACCCACATTTAAACCCTGCCCCTTAGTCTCCCTCTCAGCCTCTTGTACCCACAATGAACCCCAGCACCATGATTGGGGAGGGGCCTCAGCAAGAACGTCTCGGGCCGGCCAGGGGCTGGTAATATCCAGGGCTGGTTTTTGTCCCCAGTCCACCCCTGGGTACAAGCATACCTCAGACTGCTTTAACTACTACAGTTTTCTGGAAATGGCTGTTAACAAGCCATACCCACGCAGCTCGCATTGCCAGGCCATCCTGCTAGTAATAGTAATACAGTCAAGCAGCAAGAGTGGGTGACTGAGGTCAGCACCCATGTAGCGCCTCTGCTGTAGGAATGGCTTTTATTTGGGTTAACCCACAGCTGGGCTTAAACCGGACCTTCAGCATGATTTAATGAAAATATTTAGTCACTTACTTTTCTTTTAATATTCTTTCCCTCACCGGGCTGTAACTCTGTTCAGGACTCTAGGATACGGGCACCGGCATCTTGACTCAGAAGCATCACAAACTGAGGAGAGGAGAGTGGGATAAAGTGGGTTATAAAGAGTTATAGACAGAGCAGAGCTGGGGTCAGGAAAAGGATAGAAATCACAGAATGCATAGCGACACAGTCAGAAGACACTTCCTGATTGCAGGCTGCCTGATGCTCCATGAGCCGCCATCTTGGATATTTAAAGGCTCATAACATGCAGTAGATGCAGGTAGGATGATTTTTAATGTGCGCAATCTGTATGTACAGGGTGTGGGAAACATATAAGATAGGCTCTTATTCAGGGTGAAGGTCCGCTTTAACGGATTGCTCCGGAGGCCACCTACACTGGTAATAATGGCCATAGTGTATTCACTGTATTTCCTAAATGATAAGTCACTGAACTAACTGCTATCTATTCTGTTTGCTTACAGGGCCACCCAAATCAAGACCTATTCCTGGGACAATGCTCAGGTGTTATTGGTAGGAAACAAATGTGACTTAGAAGATGAAAGAATCATCCCAGCTGAAGATGGACGAAGGCTGGCCGAAGAACTAGGTAAGCAATATATGGGGTTAGTAACTTGAAGACAGCTTAAAGTGCCAGTGTTAGACATTTGGGATGACTGAATCACAGGTCTCAGCTTCAAAATAATCCCTGCTACAATTCTCACCTAAGGGTGACCTGGGAGGTCTTACCCAAAGATCAACCCCTGCCATGAGGCTTGGCTGGCAGGCAAGTTTCAAAGCATAAGCTCAGACACCCCGGTGCCAGTAGTTTACTAAAAAAATACGAGGTTGCAGTGCACTTTACTCACACACTGATTACATATTTGGAATCTTCAATAGATATTTATGTCAACAATAGATATTTATGTCACCTCAAGACCGTCAGGGGCTAAAAAATGCTGGACTCAGGCTGGGAGCTATATCAAACAGCAGTGTTCGGACCCATTGGGTGCGCAGCAGAACCGGTTTCCCCATTTAGCTTTATGCCCCATAATAGCTTTAAAAGAATCCCTGCTACAATTCTCACCTAGGGCCAGGGTCTGAGCCAAAAAGGTCTGACCCAAAGATCAACCCATGCCATGAGGCTTGGCTGGCAGGCAGGTTTCAAAGCATAAACTCAGACACCCTGGTGCCAGTAATTTATTAAAGAAATACAAGGTTGCAGTGCACTTTAGCCATACGCTGATCACATATTTAGAATCAGCGTTAGATAGATATTTATGACATCAATAGATAGTTATGTAATCCCAAGATTGTCAGGCACTGAAATATGGAGAACTCAAGTTGGGAGCCATATCAAACAAAAGTGTTTGGACCCATTGGGTGCGCAGCAGAACCAGCACCCCATGACTTCTAGCTAAAAGTCATGCCCCATAATAGCTTCAAAAGAATCCCTGCTACAATTCTCACCTAAGGTCAGGGACTAAGCTGGGAGGTCTGACCTGAAAATCAACCCCTGCCATGAGGCTTGGCTGGCAGGCAGGTATCAAAGCATAAACTCAGACACCCTGGTGCCAGTTTTTTATTAAAGAAATACGAGGTTGTAGTGCACTTTACTTATACACTGACCACATATTTAGAATCTGCAATAGATATTTATGTCATCAATAGATATTTATGTCAACCCAAGACCATCAAGGGATGAAATATGAGGAACTCAGGTTGGGAGCCATATCAAACAAAAGTTTTTGACCCACTGGGTTATCAGCAAAACCAGCGCCCCATGACTTTCCAGCAAAAAGTTATGGCCCATAATATTTTTTAGAGGTTTTAGCTGATATGGAGAAGATGCCTGCAGGGGGATGTGGGTAGACCTGTCCAATGCATGCAGCTATGAGGTTTCTACCCCCTGGGTCTAACTGTTCCAGATAAGGCTGAAGAGCTGAATAGTAGGTCCCTAAATGAAAGACACACTGAATCACAGGGGGTCTCCGCTTCAAAATAATCCTTGCTACAATTCTTAGCTAAGGGTGAGCTGGAAGGTCTGACCCAAAGATCAGCCCCTGCCATGAGGCTTGGCTGGCAGGCAGGTTTCAAAGCATAAACTCAGACACCCTGGTGCCAGTAAGAAATGCGAGGCTGCAATGCACTTTACTCATAGGATGATCACATATTTGGAATGTGTAAATCATACTGCCTGCGTACATAGGTTTTTGTTATCCCAAGACCTCCAGGGGATGAAATATGGAGAACTCAGGTTGGTTTCCATATCAAACAGCAGTGTTTGGACCCAATGGGTGCGCAGCAGAACCAGCATTCCACGACTTTCCAGCAAAAAGTTATGCCCCATAATAGTTTTTAGAAGTTTTAGCTGATATGGGGAGATGTCTGCAGGGGGGTGTGGGTAGACCTGTCCAATGCATGCAGTTATGAAGTTGCTTCCCTCCCGGACTAACTGTTGCAGATAAGGCTGGTAGGTTCCTAAATGAAAGACACACTGAATCACAGGGGGTCTCAGCTTCAAAATAATCCCTGCTACAATTCTCACATAAGGGGGAGCCGAAAGGTCTGACCCAAAGATCGACCCCTGCCATGAGGCTTGGCTGGCAGGCAGGTTTCAAAGCATAAACTCAGACACCCCAGTGCCAGTAATGTGTTAAAGAAATGCGAGGTTACTCATACGTTGATCACATATTTGGAATGTGTAATTCATACTGCCTGCGTACATAGGTTTTTTTTATCCCAAGACCTCCAGGGGCTGAAATATGGAGAACTCATGTTGGGAGCCATATCAAACAGCAGTGTTTGGACCCATTGGGTGTGCAGCAGAACCAGTGTTCCATGACTTTCCAGCAAAAAGTTATGCCCCATAATAGTTTTTAGAGGTTTTAGCGGATATGGGGGAGATGTCTGCAGGGAAATGTGGGTAGACCTGTCCAATGCATGCAGCTAAGAAGTTGCTACCCCTGGGACTAACTGTTCCAGATAAGGCGGAAGAGCTGCATAGTAGGTCACTAACTTGCACATGCTGACCTAGATAATTGTTAATGGTCCTACACAAACGCTCTCTTCTTTTTTTTTTTTAGGGTTTGAGTTTTTCGAGGCCAGTGCAAAAGAGAACATCAACGTGAAGCAAGTCTTCGAACGGCTGGTGGACGTCATCTGTGAAAAGATGAATGAAAGCTTGGAGAACGGCCCCGTCCCAGCAAGCGGCACCACACAGCTAACCGAATCCTCACCCAAAGAGCAGAGTAATTGCTCTTGTTAGTCCGACGCCCTCCCTGTTTTACAGAAAGCACCCAGCTAGGTCACAAAGATGTCTCCCAAAACACCCAGTGCTTAGCCATCGGATGGGGTCAGACACCCATATTGAGAAAACGGGTGACTATTCCCTTTCCATGTTCCAGCTGAGCATGTGAGGCACCTAAAAAAATCGCTGTTACATAGCCATGTCCACATTTATGTATTGTTACAGAAGCAAATCTCACCCTACCAATAGAATACGGGGCAAAAACCAGACACAATAACACTGCCTAGTACCGAAGGACATCACACTGCCACCTAGATGGGTGTTTCCTGGGGCCAGACAGGCGTTCCTTTGCCATCAAGTGCCAAAGATTATCCAGATGTGCCCGTCAGCATACGACACCCCGTTCTGAGGGCTCCGCTAAGCATTGCTCTGCATGTTATTTTATTTTTTCTAAGTGCGCTGCATGAACCTACTGGACCCGTACAACGTGCTTTGTGTACGGGACTGTACATGATGGACTGAAGGAAGGAACCACATAAAGGTCACCGGAAAGAAAAGATTGCTGTAAATAAATCATTGGGCGTAGCTGCCATGAAGGTTTTACCACTCCCCATAGTTTGCCCTACATTGTTGTACAAAAATTAGGAGATGTTTACATTTTTAATAAAAGGGAATGTCCTTTTATGCTATTCAGCCAGTGTCTGTGTACAGACGAACGGACTATGGGGTAGATTCAGAGCCAGGTGAGAATTCTCACTCATTTTTTGGAGAGAAAACTGTCATTGACTTTCATTGTCTGCCTTGAAGCTGATTCAGACAATGAAAGTCAATGACAATTTTCTCTCCAAAAAAAGGAGTGAGAATTCTCCCCTGGCTCTGAATTGACCCCTTAGTGTGTGTGTGTGTGTGTGTGTGTGTGTGTGTGTGTGTGTGTGTGTGTGTGGGCATTTATAAAAGTCATTATTATTATTTATTCATATAGCGCCACCCGCCATAGTGCTATACAGTACAAGGTAGTAATCACAAACAGGGTAAAACATTGCGTACAAAGACTATTACATTTGAGATGCTGCAGAGTTTAAAGTGGACCAAAACCCACGCTGATCGACAGGGCCGGCTCCAGGTTTGTGGGGGCCCTTGGGCAGGAGAGTCTTAGTGGGCCCCTAAGTAGTGTGTCACATGATGTCCCCTTTAGCTCCGCTGTCACAAATGGGTCATTTTCTGCTCCTGATCATCCTCCAGTCCTTATTGCCTTCCCTATAGCCAGCAATCTTCCTTCAGTCCTTATTGCCTTCCCTATAGCCACCAATCATCCTCCAGTCCTTATTGCCTTCCCTATAGCCACCAATCACCCTCCAGTCCTTATTGCCTTCCCTATAGGCACCAATCATCCTCTATTCCTTATTGCCTTCCCTATAGCCACCAATCATCCTCTGGTCCTTATTGCCTTCCCTATAGCCACCAATCACCCTCCAGTCCTTATTGCCTTCCCTATAGCCACCAATCACCTGCAGTCCTTATTGCCTTCCCTATAGCCACCAATCACCCTCCAGTCCTTATTGCCTTCCCTATAGCCACCAATCAGCCTGCAGTCCTTATTGCCTTCCCTATAGGCACCAATCATCCTCTATTCCTTATTGCCTTCCCTATAGCCACCAATCATCCTCTGGTCCTTATTGCCTTCCCTATAGCCACCAATCAGCCTGCAGTCCTTATTGCCTTCCCTATAGCCACCAATCATCCTCTATTCCTTATTGCCTTCCCTATAGCCACCAATCACCCTCCAGTCCTTATTGCCTTCCCTATAGCCACCAATCAGCCTGCAGTCCTTATTGCCTTTCCTATAGCCACCAATCACCCTCCAGTCCTTATTGCCTTCCCTATAGGCACCAATCATCCTCTATTCCTTATTGCCTTCCCTATAGCCACCAATCACCCTCCAGTCCTTATTGCCTTCCCTATAGCCACCAATCAGCCTGCAGTCCTTATTGCCTTTCCTATAGCCACCAATCACCCTCCAGTCCTTATTGCCTTCCCTATAGCCACCAATCATCCTTCAGTCCTTATTGCCTTCCCTATAGCCACCAATCGTCCTCTAGTCCTTATTGCCTTCCCTATAGCCACCAATCATCCTCCAGTCCTTATTGCCTTCCCTATAGCCACAAATCATCCTCCAGTCCTTATTGCCTTCCCTATAGCCACCAATCATCCTTCAGTCTTTATTGCCTTCCCTATAGCCACCAATCATCCTTCAGTCCTTATTGCCTTCCCTATAGCCACCAATCACCCTCCCGTCTATATTGCCTTCCCTATAGCCACCAATCACCCTCCCGTCTATATTGCCTTCCCTATAGCCATCAAACGTTCTCTAGTCCTTGTTGCATTGTCTACAGCCACCAAGCACCCTTCAGCCCTTACTGCTCCCATCATTGCTGTCAGTTGTCACCTGGTTCTCGCCACCTTCTGAGCTTCCATCAGTTGCCCTCCATTCCATGCCACCTTCTACATTGTTGCCGATTATCCTCTGTTGCTGAGGCCAGCTATGAGTAGGTTTGCACACAGCACCTGGCATTTGGTGGTTCGGGTCCACTGTAAAAAAAATACTACGGCCAAGAGTGAGCCTGAGTGGGCCCCTGAAGATGCCAGGGACCCTGGCAATTGCCCAGGTGTGCCCTGTGCTGGCGCCGGCCCTGCCAATTGATTCCCTCCTCCTGGGCATCCAAAATCGGGATGGCCTGCTGTGTGAAACCCCCCAGGTCACCCCATACACTTACCTTGGTTCCCGGTGCAACGGCACATGCGCAAGCCACAGCCACATCCCCGCTATCCCTCTAGCAGGGCTCGTTCCCGGGCCAGGCATTTGTGATTGGCTGCTGCAGGCTCGCTCCCTATTAGAGGGCGATGCGTCCATCAGCTCCCTCGGAGACAAAGGCTTAGACGACATGTCAGCGGCTCCGAGAGCACTAGTTGGACGAACGGCCGTGCATGCGCTGTAGGACCGGGAAGAGGTGAGTTGGTTTCAGTGACCTGGCAGGTTTCACATATCCGGGCACCCCTGATCAGGTTGCCCCGGGGGCAAGGACCAAAACCCAGGATAGTCAAAATACTGGGTTTTGGTCCACTTTAAAGTAAATGCTTTGAATACAAGATACAATGGGTCAGACAAAACACAACTACCAGTGCAAATAATCTGCTCTCCATTGCAGCACTCCCTGCTAAATCCACACTACCTCTAGAGATCATCATTAACTCTGGGAACTGGGTTTCTATGGCTGAGCAGCTGAACACAAGTTTAAAGTGGACCAACACCGAGAGGTGATCGGCCCGGAAATCTATAAGATTCCCGGGCCGATCACCTCCCACCCCGCGGGACACCTGAGATCGGGATGTCCCGCGGGGTGAAACCCCCCCAGACACCCCAAATCGCTTACCTGATCTTCCGATCGGCCGACCGCCGCCGCCTCCTTCGCGCCCCTGTAGGCGTGCCCGCGCCGGCCGTCTGCGAATGGCCGGCGGGGGCGCGCGCCTGCGCCGAAAGTGACGCGAGGGAGGCGGCGGCAGCCGCTTGGACGTTCCTGATCCCCGCCTGGACGTTGGCGGGGATTGGACCGTCCAGTCACGTGGGAGCGGGGACAGGTAAGATTTTGGGGCTTTCTGGGGGGTTTCACACAGCGGGGCACCCCCGATCGGGGTGCCCCGCCGAAGTGGACCAAAACCCAGGATAGTCAAAATCCTGGGTGTTGGTCCACTTTAAACCGGACCTTCAGCATGATTTAATGAACAGCCCAAAATCCTTAAAACACTATTCCCCAGCATATACATTTAAAATATTTTTAGTTTTCTAAGTTTTTAGTCACTTACTTATTATTCTTTACCCCACTGGGCTGCAACTCTGTTCAGGACTCTAGGATACCGGCGCCGCCATCTTGACTCAGAAGCATCACATACTGAGGAGAGGAGAGCGGGATAAAGTACAGGGGGGAAGGTTATAGCTGTGCTTTGTCTGAGCTGGGGTCAGGGAAAGGACAGCCATCCCAGAATGCAGAGCGACACAGTCAGAAGACACTTCCTGTTTGCAAGCTGCTTGATGGTCCATGAGCCCGCCATCTTGGATATTTAAAGGTTCATAACATGTAGCAGATGCAGGTAGGGTGATTTTTAATGTGAGCAATCTGTATGTACAGGGTGTGGGAAACATATAAGATATGTTCTTATACATGGTGAAGGCCTGCTTTAAGGACCGTTGCAGAATTCTGGGCTGTAGTGCTGTGAACCATTGGACCTTTCCAGATCATTTCTGACTATCAGAAGTGAGGAGCCTTAGTTTGGTGGTCAAACCCTTTGGCCCTGTGGTTTCTGTGCATGTATATACTCTGCAAGTCCTAAGAACATGAAGCAATCCTTTGTTCCTTCCTCGGCCTCACACTGGGGGGGGGGGGGGGGGGGGCTCTCAGAAGCCATCTTTGTAAGGCAGAGGTGAGGGGTGGCCTTGCCTATCTCTGTGTTCCGCATAGTTCAGGGTTCTGAGGCACTCTTTGAGGGATCTTTTAAGATGCTGTTTGCTAAAGCGTCTCGGGTGCTGCTGGTTAAATATTGACCTTATGCAGCACACACCTAGGATTTTCCTTCCCAGCGTGGGTGGGAATGCGTTTTCCCTCGGCTCTGGCCATTCCACGTCAGTAAAAACCCAAACAATTATCCTCGCCTTGCTAGGATGTCAGACCGGTTCAGTAGAGTGTGACTCGAAACTTTCTAAAACACTTAATGACACATAATGAGAACCTGTTTGTAGTGATTAAATGTTGCATGCTGAAATGTGTTGGCACAGGGGTGCAGAGCTCTCAGCTGTTCCTAATACAGGGGCTATTGTTTGGCTGTACAGATTTGCATAAATGATCATTTATTTGACCTCCCCGTTTTTTTTTGCTGTAACTGTTACAACAAACCTCATTCATTGTATTTATGACACTGAAATGATGGTGGTGATGCTGATGAACTGGGATGGGGATCTAATGGTGATGCTGAAGAACTGGGGTGGGAATCTATTGGTGGTGCAGAACTGGGGTGGCACAGGAGAACTGGGGTGGGGATCTAGTGGTGGTGCAGGAGAACTGGGATGGGGATCTAGTGGTGGTGCAGGAGAACTGGGATGGAGATCTAGTGGTGGTGCAGGAGAGCTGGGATGGGGGTCTAATGGTGAAGTGGAAGAACTGGGGTGGGGACCTATTGGTGGTGCAGAACTGGGGTGGGGATCTAGTGGTGGTACAGGAGAACTGGCTTGGGATCTAATGGTGAAGCGGAAGAAGTGGGGTGGGGATCTATTAGTGGTGCAGAACTGGGATGGGGATCTTGTGGTGGTGCAGGAGAACTGGGATGAGGATCTAGTGGTGGTGGAGGAGAACTGGGAATCTAGTGGTGGTGCAGGAGAGCTGGGATGGGGTCTAATGGTGGTGCAGGAGAACTAAGAAGGAGATCTAGTGGTGGTACAGGAGAACTGGGATGGGATCTAGTGATGGTGCAGGAAACTGGGATGGGAATTTAGTGGTGGTGCAGAACTGGGATGGGGATCTGGTGGTGGTGCAGGAGAACTGGGGTGTGGCCCTAGTGGTGGTAAAGGACAGCTGGAATGGAAGTCTAATGGTGGTGCAGCAGAGCTGGGATGGGGATCTAGTGGTGGTACAGGAGAACTGGGATGGGGATCTAGTGGTGGTACAGAAGAATTGGGATGGGGATCTAGTGGTAGTACAGGGGAACTTGTATGAGATCTAGTGGTGGAGCAGGAGAACTGGGATGGGGTCTAGTGGTGGTGTAGGAGAACTAGGATGGGGATCTAGTGGTGGTGCAGGAGAACTGGGATGGGATCTAATGGTGATACAGAAGAACTGGGTTTGGGAATTCAGTGGTGGTGCAGGAGAACTGGGATGGGGTCTAGTGGTGGTGTAGGAAAAATAGGATGGGGATCTAGTGGCGGTGCAGGAGAACTGGGATGGGGATCTGGTGGCAGTGCAGGAGAACTGGGATGGGATGTAATGGTGATGTGGAAGAACTGGGTTTGGGAATCAGTGGTTTTACAGAAGAACCTTATGTTTAAAGGGGCACAACAGCAGGGTCCAGGGGGGGAGGGGTGGTCTCGGATGGTATATGCAGGTATTGGAGATCGTAAGTGGCTATTACAAGGACCATCGGGCTATAGGAGTGGCTGTGGGGTGAAGATAGCCCTGGGTGATTTGTGGCAACCTTTGAAGTTATGTTGTTAATAAGGAAAATAATGGAGGCCCTATTGTGTTAAAGGGGCCCTTGGGCACCATGGGTGACCCCAGGGGGATCTCTAGTGATATGTGGTAGCCATTACTTCTATAGCGCAATAGACTGTGATCACAAATGAGATAAGTAAAAAGAGGGCCTAGCTGCTGGCGGAAATAATTGCAACCTTGACCACCAGGCAAAGAAGTTACCCCATTTCCAATAGCAAGGAATTTTCCCAGATGTTGATCATGTGTTGCCCCTACATGAGCATCACCCCTAGGCTCGGGTCTATATAGCCTTACCACAGGTTTGCCATGATGGTCAGATTCTAGCTGGGCCTCAGGCAAGTATTTTAAACCATTTGCACTGCCCAGGCAGCATTGTTCCTGTTGCTGCAGCACTGACCGGACACTAATTCCTGGAAAGATTGTGTAAAGGTCGTTAGACTTCTGTAGCTCGGGGGCAAGGAATGCTGAGAATGGTCTAAGAAATGTGGGTGATACGTCACTGCCACACCCCTCTCTACAGTTAGTGTCATCCCATCTGCAGGTTTTTTGTGACGCCTCCAGGAGGAAGAGATTCCATCAAAATGTGTAGAAAAATATGCAGATAAACCAGAAAATCCTGATGCAGCATGGGTAAAAGAACGGTGGCTTGTCATAACACAGCTCAATAATGGACTTGCATACAGATTTTACTAACATTTTTGCTTTCGGCCTATTGAGCTGCAATAAAGTGGACCAAAATCCATCCTGTGGAGCCCTGGAGTCTATGATTCTCTCTCCCAGGGGCATCCATTTGGGATATCTTGTTGTTGTGACACTCCCCAAATCTCCAGTAAAAAAATACCTGATCCCCGATCCAACGGCTCATTTTTAGTTTGCTGTAACTGTTACAGCAAACAGGGCCGGCGTCAGCACCCGCCAAGGTGGGGCAGCTGCCGGGGATCCCTACTTTCTGGTGGGGCCCACTGACAGGGCCGGCCTTTGGGGTGTGCGACGGCCCTTGAACGGCGATGGACTAGGAGGGCAGCGTCACAGCTGGTGCCATATCTCCTTGAGTGTTGGGTTTCCACACAACGGGGCATTTAGATTCCAAGGCAGGAAGTGTTGGGTTTTGTTCTGCTTTTAAGTTGCCCACCACAACTGATTTCCTATCCCTGGAGCATCCCAATCTGTGATACCCTACTGTGTGACACCCCCTGGGATCACTGGCATACCCACTATGCAAGCAATTCCACCCCTGAGTTTTGGTCCGCTTTACAGGGGCATCTCAATTTGGGATGCCCCTGTTTGTGAAAAAAAATCCTGGTTTGGCTGGTAACTCAAAATGGCGACCCCACAGTGTATTCACCAGTTCCAGGAAAGTAATGAGCACACGGGGGGGGGTCACACACAGGGGCATCCAAAATCAGGAGGATCTAGATTTGTTTAGACTCCGAGGTCAGGTTTAAAGCAGTTTGGTGCACTTCAAAGTAGACCAAAACTAGAGTTTTGGTCCAAATAGCATTGTCCTTAGGGGGCATCCAGATTTGGGATGTCCCTCAGTGACGCTATTCTTCACCACAAAAGCGCCCACTGAGACCATGCCGCCCAAGGGCCCACATAAACCTGGAGCCGGCCCTGACAGCAAATCTCATTTATTTTATTTATGACACTGAAATGGTGGTGGTGCCAGGTGCCTGCGCCGGGTATCTGTCATGTGATATGTGGAAGTCCAGTTATGGGGTAACCCACCCTGTCACCCTCCCCTGGTGCTGGACTACAGGTGGGGTAAGGGTTTTTTTTCTTTGTAACCCCCCCATCCTGCTTCAGCACCAGGAGGGGGTGGCAGTGGCACACATATAATGGAGGCAGGGAAGGCAGCTGCTACCGCGCCCGTGGCATAACGCATCATAAGGGGGCTCTGGGGCAAACTGCATTCCCTCCTCCCCTTAACGGGAGGTCACCTAAACCAACAATTTTCTCTGGGCCTCAAAGTGGGACAATGGGCTTGGCAAGGGGTGTGGTTTAGGGGTGTGGCAAGGGGTGTGGTTTAGGGGTGCGGTTTAGGGGTGTGGTTTAGGTACGGGGCTATTCACAGACTTTTTGAAATATTTTGGGATACCCCCGGAGTAGTGAACAAAACCAGGGATAGTCCAAATCCTGGGTTTGGTTCTGCTTTAAGGCTGGATCGGATGTGCCCTTACAGACAACTCTTATGAATGAATGCTCTAGAACATTCATTCTTTCTACCTCTTTGCTTGTCTTGACTTTCTTTGCAGATCTTGAGTCAGACAATACTTTCTTCACAGTGTGTGAGCATCAGCGTGAGGCTCCGAACTCCAACCCAGCCTTTCAGTGACCCAGGATTATGACTCAGGCTGTCATGTGACACGGGGATCATTAAAATGGACCCAAACCCAATAGCTTTACTGATTAAATAGAAGCAACCAACTCCTTAGAGTGTATCTAGGGCTGGTGGTCTCCCCATTTATGGGACATCCCGAATTGTATGTATCCCCTGAATCACCCACCTCGCCGGCGATGCATGCTCCATTCTAATTAAAGTGGACCAAAACCCACGGCGATCGGGCCAATCGATTCCCTCCCCCGGGGCATCCAAAATCGGGATGCCCCGCTGTGTGAAACCCCCCCAGGTCGGCCCTTACACTTACCTTGTTTGCCGGTCCAATGGTGCACATGCAAGCATTTGTGATTGGCCGGTGTGGGCACGCTCCCTGTTAGAGGGAAGCGGGGGATGCAGCCGTCAGCGTGCTCGGAGCCGCTTGCCTTAGACGAAGGCTTAGACGACGTGACGTCAGCTTCTCCGAGTGCGCTGATTGGACGAGCGGTCGCACATGTGCCGTAGGACCGGCAAGAGGTGTGTTGGCTTGGGCGATCTGGGGGGTTTCACACAATGGGGCACCCCCAATCGGAGGGAAACGACCAAGACCCAGAATAGTCAAAATCCTGGTTTTTGGTCGACTTTAAGTTACATCGCACAGGGTGGACTCCAAGGTGGGTTTTGGTTCTCTTTAAGTGTCCCCAGGGATCTAAGGCGGGTGGGGAGGGCAGAAGACGTGACATCTGGTCACTTTAGGTTATCCCAAGACTGGACTTGAATAACCGGCGCGGGCACACCCCCTAATAAAGATTAGCGGGGATACGGCCATCGCCGCACTTGGCATCATTTGGCTTCATTCAGCCGATTGGCTGCTCACCCGTGCATGCACCATTAGATTGGCGGGCAAGTACGTGTTTCTTGGATTCGAGGGGTTCTACACATAAGGATGTCCAGGGGCAAGGACCAAAACCTGGGATAGTCAAAGTCCCGGGTTTTGGTCTGCTTTAAGAATTATAACAAGGTGCAGCAAAAGTAATTGTTAGAAACAGGGCCAGATTATCAGGGGGCGCAAGGGGCGCACTTCTCAGGGCCTCCTCCACTTGCCCTGCAAAGGGGTCCCCACCAACCTTTGAGTTAAGTTCTGTCCCAGGAGGCTTTTCGGTCTTTGGTCTGACGGTCTGTGGTGGCCAGCAACAAAGCTATCGGCGGCAGTGAGGGCCCTAAGCCTGGGCAGCCAAAGCCACCACAGGGCAGGACAAAGTCTCGAGCAGCAAAGCCGCCATCAGCAACGCTACAGTGATGGGCAGAGCTGTCACTGCACATAAGCCACCAAGCACAGCCGCTGGCAGCTCAATGCAGGGAACCAGCCGGGCGACTACACTACCCCCCAACCAGGATGGCAAAGCAGGAGTTCCTGAGCAGCACACACGCGCATAAGGGTGGCACAAGGGGGGCACAAGGGACTCCATCTGACGTTCCGGTAAGTAGGCGGGTGCCAGACAACCACCAATCAGTTACTTGGCTGGACTATTGTTTTAAAGGAAAAAAAATATTGTATATGGGGCCTCCACCAGATTTTGTGCCCAGGGGCCTCCAACAAACTTACTCCAGCCCTGGCTAGAAGAATTCAGTACAAGTCACATTTGAAACAACAGACTTTGAATCATTTTACAAGACAGACTTGGTGTTGGCTGCCACAGGCCTCGCTCACTTTTCAGGCTTTTATGGTGAGAAGATGCACTTGCCCGTTTCTTTACCCGCCTGTTAAAAAAGAAAAAAAGTATAAGGAAATAAAAACGTGTACAATACTGCAAATTAAGGATTGAGCAATGACTTATGTGCTGCCTGTACATGACTGGGCTAGTGCTCCATAAATCTTCAGCTTCCACCACCCGCACCCTTCCCCAAATAACCATCCAGACAACCATTTCTTTGGAATGATAGAATTTAATTGGCCACAGCCTCAACAAAATAGTAATAAACAATAAGTGCAAATTTAGCCCCCCAATCCTAATCCGGGTCTGAGATTTTCCACCACTATGGAGCTAGCAAAAGAGAGGGAGGGGAGACAGGCCAGAAGACTCAACTGACCCCTTTATACTCCCCCCTCCCCCCTGAGGTCACTTCCCCTAATCTCCCCCCCCCCATGTTACCAGGGCTGGTCAGCTTCATGGAGCTGCCGGCCTTAAAGGGCCAGCGCCCCTCTCTATGGTGGACTTGCACTTCATTCCTTTCACTCACATACTAGTGTATCATGCTGCTCCATCTGTAATCTCAGCCAGCATTCTTTCCATTGTTAGTGACCACGTTGAGGAAATCTGATCTTACATCCTGTTTGGTCACCAGGAAGTTAAAGTGATTCAATAGCCCCCCAAAAAAGGTACTTACCTTTTGTCCCCTGCAGTTGATCGGTGCTAATATGGTGATCAGCACCCCACCTGATTGCTGTATCCGTGCCCAAGCCGTAGCCCGCCTGGGGTCGGGCTCATGACCAGTGGCGGACAGGGGCCAAAGATCAGCCCTGGATTTTACCAGCCCCTGGCCGGCCTGGGACATCCCAGCTGAGGCCCCCCTATGATATGGGGGCTGTAGCATTGGGGGGCTGGGATTCCTTGGCTTGTGGGTACAGGAGGGCTGAGAGGGAGACTAAGGGGACAGGGATTGTATGTGGGTGTTAAAAGCAGCAGTGCAACTGGCCCCAAAGCAGTGCGGCCCACCGGGTTTTGTCCTGGGTCTCCCTATGGCCAGTCCGCCCCTGCTCACGACCTGTCATCAGTCACAGCAGCAATGCCACGTCCTCTCTATTCATGGTAATGGAGGGAGTGTGCTGAGTCCTGACATGCCCCCTCCATTGTAGTGAATGGAGAGGGCGTGGCTGCACCCCAGTGATTGATGATGGCGGGCGGGAGCCGGCACCTATCAGCAGCTGGGGACAAAACTGAATCACTTTAATTTAAAAGGAAGCTCATAGGAGTTATCAGGGTGGAATGGGAGTGACAGCCTTAAAGAGGAACAAAACCCATTATTTTTACTCTCTCGGGTTTTGTTCCACTTCCACTGTGGGTTAAAAAAAAAGAAAATTAAAGGAGCACTATCTTGAAATTGTGTAATGTTAAAAATCCATATAAACACGTGGGCTAATGAGAGGAGGGGTCACTTTTACAACCGAACTGAATAAAACTCCCGCCAAGCTTGTGGTATATTCTCTCATGGTAGGAATAAAATCCAGGGGTGACAGGTTTAGTCTATGAGGGGTGACAGCCCTAAAGTCAAAATTACCCGAAATATCTTTGAAATGCTTAATTTGTAGCCTGAATTAAAACACCATCAGCTGTAATGACTCAGAAAGCTCTACATTTTATATACATTTGATAAAGGTAAAATACAATTCTGTGAAATACTCACCTGTAGAATTGGTATTATACGCATACAGTACGTCCTGCTCATATATAATACTTACACGTGGGTAATCCTCCGCCAGAGGGCGCTGTTCACTGCAGACATGCAAAAACAGGCTCCTCCCGGCCCTTCATATACCCAGGGACCTCCCACAAATCCCCAGCATTGAAAAGCAGTGAGAAAAGAAGCCGGGAGAAACCAACCACCAACTGGTAACAATAGTAATGATAACAATCACCATACAGGGGATCCAGAAAAATGTAAAACCAGGGTGGGGTGGAGCAGGACGTACTGTATACGTATAATACCAATTCTACAGGTGAGTATTTCACAGAATTGTATTATTCTAAGCATACAGTACGTCCTGCTCCATATATAATACTTACACGTGGGACATCCAATAGCAGTGTTCATAAAGCAGGGTGGGATCCCCGTCAAAAAGGCACAGCAGACAGTAAATTTGCTGTCACCTGCAAACCTTGCTACCAAGAGCGACATGAGCAAAGGCTCTAACGTCAACCTCATAAAAACCTTTGAAAGGTATGAACAGAAGAAAACAGGCAGCAGTCTAGCAATAACCTGATTAACAGAAAACTGGTGCTGAAGTGCCCAAGGTACCCAAGCACAAGTAGAACAGAATTAAAAGGAGAATAGGCCAGAGTAAGAACCTGACCCGTCCAAATGCAACAGTAGCCTAGGTAAAAATCAGAGCTCCCTCATCGGGGAAGTTGAAACCCGGTCACCCACATGACAGGCGGGGATACTGACCACTACACTAATAAGGATAAGCAAGAAGCCGAAACCTTTACTTAGGACCAGAAGGACAATCCTCCAAGTAAGACCAGTCCAAGGGCGCAAAAAAAGCCCTGGAAACAGATGAGACCGGGCTCATACGTATGGAGGCGCCCGCAAAACCCCAAGGGGCATCAGTCCCCCTAAGGAACAAGAACCATCCAGGAGAACTACAACGCCTGTTGAAGGAATGTAGACCCCCTTACTTCAGCATTACTAAGAATAAGGCCCAGAGGCAGACAAAGGACTTGGAGAAAAGAGCATAAGACACCACCTTGGACATAAGGTCCGGCGTAAGACGGAATACCACCACATCATGATGTATAAATAAGGAACGAGGGCTAACTAAACAGAGCCACCTTCACAGGCACACGTCTGACTGAAGCAACAGCCCCTGAAGGGCAACTTGAAGTAAGAACAGTTCAGACAACATCCGGAATAGATCCAAAGGGAACAACCCGCAAGGCAAACAGAATAAAAATTTGATCCCAACAGGGACCATAGAACTACTTGGGAGATGCACCTGAGCAATCCCCAAAAGAACGCTTAACAATGGAAGACTGAACAAGACTTCTACAGGAAGGCGGACAGAGCAGAACCTGAACCTTCAGAGTACCAAGATGGGGAGCCAACCCCAACTGATGCTGTAATAACTCTAGAACCCTGGGAACAGAGAACGTCCAACAGGGGAGAGACCAAGACTCACGTCAACCAATATGGGTAAGCCATACCCTATAATAGACGGAGAAAGGGGAATAGGAAGAAGCTTGCTCCGAGCCCCCCCCATAGACAGAGCCTCCCAGAAGATAACCCGTCTCCGAAGGGGTGAAGGAATCAACTGTCAAGCCATCAGACTAGAGCCTGTAGATTGGGGCGACATAAGAAGGAGCCTGAAAAGTGCATAACCGCACACCCGAGAGAGCGTACAGGTCCGCTGACCTCAACAGGACATCTGCGAACCACAGTCCACTAGGCCACCCAGGGGCCCACAGTATCACGGGTCCCCTTATCAGCGCAATCTTGCGCAGAACCCCGCCTATCAGGATGAACGAAGAAAGACATAAAATAGAATGTCCAGACATAAAATCACTGACCAGAGTCAGAATAGTCTGGGGCAGTAAAAACAAGGGCAGAGCCCCCGTGACATTAACGGGACCCCACAGAGTCATCCTAGCTGGCTCTCAGAGGGACACCGGGATAGCACAACCTGCCACTGAAGGACGTCCATTGGAGCGAGTATCACTGAGACGCAGGGAAGGCTGACCCCCACCTATATCAGGATCAGACACCTACCAGGAGAATCATCCTGCTTCAAGTTCCACACTGACAATAAATCCAGGCCACTATCACCGACAGGCCAAAAGTCCCCAAATAGACAGGTCCTGAAGAGGAGTAGACCAGCAAGTTAGAGCCAACTGAAGGCTCACTGCTTTAACAAAACCAATAGGAACTGGACCCTCTAAAGGCCACAACCTAGGAGCCGCGGGGGATTTCAGAAGAAACCCCCCCCCCCCCCCGCCAAACTGCGAGACTTGGTACCCAAGGTCCACTGGAAGATGCAAGCAAAGAAAGGGGTGCCCCCTGACATGGTCCTCGAATTTAACCAGCTCCAGAGGAACCACCTTACCAAGGGGGAATGAGCACAGACCTAGCTCCAGGGGTGCCGGAACCCCAACCAGGAGTAATAACCTACTGTGCTGAAGAGCCCAAGGGCTCTGAATATAAGGGACAAAATCTGATCCGCCACCAACGGCTCCACCAGCTGCAATCCTGCCTGGTGAAAGTAAAGTGACAGCAAAGAGGGACAGAGCCCATGTAACTAGAAGTCCACATATTGCCAAGGAAGAAGGTTCAAGACTGAACCGAATCCAAGGAATGGAGATAGCGAATAAGGGACAATGAGAGATTGAGGTGACAGATCACCCATCCAAATAACCCCCAGAGGACACCGCCGGCCGGCTCACCCACTCGGCCTACGTAGAGATTGGGAAGTAAGGAAGGACTATCCGGTAGAACCTAGTGCAGACGTCCCACGGGCATGTCAGAGACATCACCCCCATTCGCCCCTTGGCGAGCAGCCTGGGAGCAGAAGAGAGGCCAAAAACAAGGCCCCAAACCACAGAGTTGGTCCTTCAACACTGACCTGTAAAGGTCTCGGAGTCCATAAGACACAGGGGAAACTAAAAAGGATCTTAGATCTCCACAGGTGGCAAGAGGCCCCCTTGCACAGGGCGCCTGTGGCCCAACACAGAGATACCCAGCAGGGCGTCCCTTCATGCTTGGGAGGTCTTGGCAGATTTGGACTTAGTCCTGCCAGAGGGCCCAGGGCGTTGCCTGCCCGCCCTGGGGTGGTAATCTATGCCGAAAAGTTGGAAACACACCTCTGGTTCGTGTTTGACACTAACGTAAGGAGGGGGAGGGGTGCCCCTTCCCCGAGGAGGCTGGGACGGCCTTATGTGTAAGGGATGCCTTGCCCCTTTTTCCAAAAAGGTCCAAACGGGCACCAAATAGGCGCCGTCCTCTGAAGGGAATGCCAGTAAGAGCCTTCTTTGTATCATCGTCTGCTCCCCACTGTCGCAGCCAGACCAGGCGGCGAATAGCTACCACGAGGGCAGAGGTTCTAGCACACATCTTAATGGTGTCGTCTAGTGTCGAGAGGATAAACCTCACAAACACATCACAATCGGAGAGTGCAATAAAGACCTCCCAGGGGAGATCCTCAGGCTTGTGATCAAGTAGCTTTCTAATGAGGGTCCTGGCGGCCACCGCGGTGATGGCCGCGGCACAGACCGGGCGCAGAGCCGTCCCTGCGCACGAAAAGGCGTGGGAAGCCAGTCTGTCAATGCGCCGGTCCTCAGCATACCGATGGGTACGGTAATAAGGAGCCGTCATGAAGGGAGGGTTAGTAACCCCTATAATAGGTGCATCCACCTCGGGAGGTGCTGACCAGAAGTTAACCACCTCAAGGGGAAATGGGTACTTCCAATCCCAGACCCCTGGATCCCTTTAAGTTTACAAGGCGATTCTCATTCTTTGGATATAAGAGCCTGGAAATGCTCCTGTTCCAGAAATTCCAAGCGCGGAGTCGCTGTATGGAAACTCTCCCTCTTATGCTTGGGAGCCTCTCCAGGAAAAGAGATTGACAACACTTCAAAGATCTTTACAAGTAGTTCATCGGTATCACACAGGCCCCAGGAACCGGGGCCAGAATCATCACGGCTCCAAGGCCTTTCGTCCGGGGAGCCCGAATAGCTCACCTTCATCAGAAGGAGCAAGGTCCTGCAAGGCAGCAGACTCTTCATTATCAGTAGGAACCAGAGAACCAGGAGGCGGCAGGGGCCTCTTCTTTCCAGTGCCCATGCGCTCCGCCAAACTAGCTATCACCTGGTCAGCCGTAGGCAACCTGCACGGCACAACTTGCTGGTCATCCCCACTCGAGTGCGACTCCTCAGGAGTGAGATTTAAGCACGGGGAGACAGGAGTATTGTAGTGAGGTGCAGCCACTGGCAAACCTGGTTGCAGTGCCAGTGCCTGTTCAGCACACGGTCCGCAGACCCGTGCTCTGTCAGCATCAGCATGGGGCTGTCCACACGCTGCACACAACAGGTCTTGTCCCCGAGGGACCCCGGATACATAATTCTGAGATGCCTCCATATGGTGATTATCTGAGCAATATGCCTGCAGGGATTTATGCAATAGGCAACACTGGATGCCCCAAGACCCGCTAGGAATGTGGGAGAATTTTTTATATGAACCCTCTATAATATATGTCAGGCCGGGAGAAGCCACCGAAACCGCCACACGCATACCCCCCCCTTTCTTTTCCCCCAAGCTAAGGGGGGAAACGAGGGAGAAGGTGACCCATCACCCAGGGTTCGTCGCTACGAGGGGCACGGGGCAATAGTGCGGGAGGGGCATCTGTTGGAGGCTCACCATCGGCCTAAACCGCCTACCCTATGGTGGGGGACTGCGGTGGAGCGTAGCTCCTGAGAGCACTCATGGTGCTGCCTACCTTCACCCGACCAGCGCAGCCCAGGCTAGGAGGCACATCTTCATCGAAGAGGACGGGTGGAAATAGTCCTGCAGGGCCGCAGGCTGTAAAAGCCCCGCTCACCTGCGAGAGAGTGATACTTCATGTCTTCGCAGTCAGTACTGCAGAGAAATCAGGGGATTTGTGGGAGGTCCGTGGGTATATGAAGGGCTGGGAGGAGCCTGTTTTTGCATGTCTGCAGTGAACAGCGCTATCTGGCGGAGGATTACCCATGTGTAAATATAATATATGGAGCAGGACGTACTGTATGCTTAGAATAGAGTGGCTTTCCTAGAACAGAAAGTATTTGCACAGCACCCAGTCCAAGGACAGATAGCATTGCCCATCAATCCTTGCAGTAGGCAGAGCTATGCAAATCATCTCTTTATGTCTCTGTGCCATCCAAGGCCCTTAGAACCGCTAAGGGTGCAATGCCAAGGATTAGCTTTACATTTATACAGCCAGACACATCCAACTAGTGGACACATGTTTTTAGCTTTAGGCTCTGATCAGCACTAGTGAGGATGTGTCTGGCTGTATGGGGGGGGGGTGAGACTTGGTGAGTACCAAAACATAGTCGCAAGCCAGTATGTGGAGAGACCCATGTTAGGCTTAATATAGGGGGCTAAAGAGACCAAAAAACCCTCTACTTAGGTACAGGAAAAGAGTGGCTTTCCTAGAACGGAAAGTATTTGCACAGCACCCAGTCCAAGGACAGATAGCATTGCCCATCTACCCTTGCAGTAGGCTGAGCTATGCAAATCATCTCTTTACGTCTCTGTGCCATCCAAGGCCCTTAGAACCACTAAGGGTGCAATGCCAAGGATTAGCTTTACATAGTTACATTCATTCTCTCCAGCAGCTGGTGAGTGTGTGTGTGTGTGTGTGTGTGTGTGTAACATAACAGACATGCTGAGGTAAATATCTCTGTTTAGTGTGTACCGCTTATAGCAAAACCCCAAGATGCTGCCAGCCTTCCTTGTGTGGAAAAACAATATCACACAGGGACACTGCAGCCATGCTACATCAATGCAGCCAGCTAAAGAGGTTCTGTGTGGAAACAGATACAATCGCTCTGGCTGGCTGGGCTAATTATAAGGAAGCCCCCAGCACACTAGCAGTGTGTCTATGTGCTAGCCAAGGTTCTCCTCAACCCCCCATTCATGCTTATGTGTAAGCAGGGGTAGATTTGGGATGCCCCCAAACCCCTGCCCAGCAAGCCCTGAGACAGGGACTGAGCAGCCAATACCACATACTTTTCTCTTCACAGACCTGGTGGACACACAGTAATGTGCAAGCCTGCCTGTCAACCAATTGAGGGACATGGAAGTGGTGAATATAGTCTGCTCCTGCCTGGCATCAGGCTGCTGGGTGAGGATGTGCAGCAGGACATCCCTAAACAGAATGCCTCCACTTTAATATCCCTTTAAAGAGAAAAAAAAACCTTGCATCTTAGGGGTATCCCGATTTGGGATGTCCCACTGTGTGAAACCCTCCAGGTTCCCCTTTAAAGAGAAAAAAAAAAAACCTTGCATCTTAGGGGTATCCCGATTTGGGATGTCCCACTGTGTGAAACCCTCCAGGTTCCCCTTTAAAGAGAAAAAAAAAACCTTGCATCTTAGGGGTATCCCGATTTGGGATGTCCCACTGTGTGAAACCCTCCATGTTCCCCTTTAAAGAGAAAAAAACCTTGCACCTTAGGGGTATCCCGATTTGGGATTTCCCACTGTGGGAAAACCATCCTGGTTTACCTAATACCTGGAGATCCCATGGTGGCATTCCCTGGTCTGCTGCCTGCTGTTTGATCACCCGCAGCCCGCCGGCGCGCCTCTCACGTGGGGTGGGGGACCCTTCTTCTCTCCCTGGTCGGGACAGCACAGGCAGCAGCGGAACCTTATTGCTGCATAGTGTTGTCCCCGAAAGGAAGTTGCACCGCCACTCCCAGTCCGCCGCTGGTCAAGCGCCATCGCACACCCCAAAGGCCGGCCCTGTCAGTGGGACCCCTTGGAGGCTGGGGGCCCCTGGCAGCTGCCCAGCCTCGCCGGGTGCTGACGCCGGCCAAATATTATGTATTTATTAGGTGGCGTTTCCCTTTAAAGGCGTGGCTGGGGCGTGACTTGGGCGTGACTGGGGACGTGGTTTAAGGACAAAAAATTTCCCTCTTTACTATTTTCAAAAGTTGGGAGATATGGAAAAGTACTGGTTACCAGTAAAAATTACCAGTAAAAAAAAAATACCTGCACCACCAGGCCAGTAAGGTAAAAAAAAATAGCGGCCAGGTGGCAACCGTATAGGTGACTAATGCTGTTCTGTCATTGAGCAATGGATAAGACTATGGACATATATACTTGGGGCCTATATTTACAGGCCTGGTAAATACGAGCTATGTGGTGCTCCCACCATACATTTCACATGTCACACGTTGTGAGTGGAGCTGTTTGTGTACACGTGCCGGGTGGAGGGCGGCCAGATCACGCCCCGCATACATGACACAATCAGCTGACATTGTTCCAGGAAGCGCTCCGACTCCCTTTGTTTGGCGGCTCTGAGGCGCAGGAAGGTAAATAGGCCGTAGATGGATGACTGCGTGTTCTTCTGCACAAGTGTAAACCCACTTCACTAACACGGCACTAACCCCTTCACTGCCGGCAAATACTGACATGAAACGCGTAGGGAGAAACTCTGACCAGAGCCATAGCAGAGCTTGATTATTATTATGCCGGTCACAGGCAATACGCACAAAAACAAGTCGTTCCATTCACTTGTGTGAAGTCACACGGTGCTACATAAATTCTCACCCAAGTGCTAATCATGCCAAGTGCTGAGGTTATACATGCTAGTGCTGGTGTTGTTTTAATGTCTAATTGGGTTCTATTTATTGATTTGTGTGTGTTTTAAAGTGGATTTTGACTATCCTGGGTTTTGGTTCCCCTAGGGCACAGGGAGCACCGTCATGTGAAACCCCCAGATTGCCCATGCCAACTCATCTCTTCCCGGTCCCCGGTGCATGCATGGCTGCTCGTCCAATCAGCACGCTATGGCGCATCCGCGACCTCTGGTCCAATCGGTGCGCTCGGAGCCACTGACGTCACGTCGTCTAAGGCCAGCGTCTCCGAGCACGCTGGTGGCCGCATCCCCCGCTTCCCTCTAACAGGGAGCGTGCCCGCACGGGCCATTCACAAATGCCTGGCGCGGGCACACGCCCTGCTAGAGAGACAGTGGGGATGTGGCCGCAGCTCGTGCATGCGCCGTTGGACCGGGAAATAAGGTAAGTGTATGGGGCGACCTGGGGGGGTTTCACTTTAAACACCACGTAAACCAAGCAAACGGTGGTTGAGTAAGGGGTACCATGTAACACAATGCAGAGTGTGCAGCAGATAGGAAGTCACTGTAAACTTATGTGACCCAGAGGCTGCAGAATCCGTGTGCTCAGCTCCATTTAGTTATACAAGATGCTGTGTTCTATGGTTGTGACAATTTTGGAACCAACCTGTCTTGTGCTGTTGGGTTAGCAGACATCATCTTGGAGATACTGATTACTGATAGCTGCAAGGTGATTGGACAGTGTAGCCAGGCAGTGGGAAAAGCAAGCAGGATGCTCGGCTGCATAGCTCGAGGCATCACCAGTAGGAAGAGGGAGGTTGTGATGCCGCTGTATAGAGCCCTGGTGAGGCCACAGCTAGAATACTGTGTGCAGTTCTGGAGACCTCCCCTGAAAAAAGACATTATTCAAATAGAACGTGTCCAAAGGCCGGCAACAAAAATGGTGGAAGGACTTAAACTTAAAATTTATCAGGAGAGACTTAAAGAACTTAATTTGTACAGTCTGGAGGAAAGAAGGGAGAGGGGGGACATGATGGAGACCTTTATATATGTGAAAGGATTCAATAAGGTTCAGGAGGGAAGTGTTTTTAAGAAGAAACTTAATGATAGAACAAGGGGCCCAACCTGAAGCTAGTCGGAGGGAAGATCAGGAGCAATGTTAGAAAATATTATGTTACAGAAAGAGTAGTAGATGCTTGGAACAAACTTCCAGCAGAGGCAGTTGAAAAACTGACAGTGAATTTAAACATGCCTGGGATAAGCACACATCTATCCTAAGATAAAGAGAACATACAGTTACATAAGGGCAGAGACTAGATGGAGTGTATGGTCTCCTTCTGCCATCAACCTTCTATGTTGGAGTTCCAGTTTCCTACTCAAGCTCTTCCACTTACTCCTTGTTGGAGTGGCCTTTACTTAAATATCTTCCTACCCACTTCAGTTATAACTTTGTGACTTCCTTCATTGTATGTAACTACATTGTGATTTCTTTTGGTTTTCTGAGGTAACCCTTCTAACCCTGCCATAGAGTATGCTTACAGACCATTTTCCTGCTACCTGTTTCATTCCTTACCCAACACTGCCATCTAGTGGTTGGACTTACTTACAACATCCCAAGGAACTATTTCTTTTCACTGCCTCAGTATTTATTTCTCTCCTGGCCCGGTTACCTTTCCAAATTCTATGGTTTCTGATGGACACAAGCCCCCATCCTGGTGCTTATAAGGTATCATATGTCTTCCAAAGTCCATAGTTTCTCACGGAGATCCTTGGGTGTAGCTTTCTGGTTTGCAAAGGCAAGTTAAACCAAGAGGGAACAAAGTGAGGGACTATCCAGGCACAATTTTAAAAAAACCAGGATTCGGAAGCTTACTTCTCCTTTTTGCCCTCTCCCTTCCTGTAACACAGCATCACCTGACAAAGCAGATACTTTAGGCACTCCCTGATTCCCCTTACCTATAGACCACCAATCATAGGGCTTGTGGTGGTCTATAGCTCTGCCCCCTGTGGCCGCCTGTGTATTGCAGTGTTGTAATTAGGTGTCAAATTCTGCTGACATAAACACATTGCCTGCTATCGTCTTGGTGAGCGGCCATGTTTTCTAGCTGGAAATTTAAAAAAATTATTGAAGACTTCAAAATAGGTTTTCCCTGATCTGGGGGGGGGGGGGGATTGCAAGAAAAAAAAAGAGACAAGGAACATTTGGAGCTTTAGAGCTATTTGATGATATGGTCTATGCAGTTGCCTGGACAATCCCTTTAAGCCACAGCTCTGTCACTAAAGACCTGCCAGTAGAACCTTGGTCTATGGCCGGACACCAGTAGCCACCTTAGTACTAATGTAGGGGACAATACATATTATTATGTGAGCGCCTCTATGTGGCAGATTTCAAGCGACACGGGCATTTGGGTTTTATCATTGGGACGTGGGACAGTAGTGCTGGTGGTAGGTACAAAATACTGGTGCTTACTGTGTGTAGTCAGAGGCTGCTCCTGAAAGTTGTAAGACTGGTTCTACAGCATTGTGGCCATCTTGGATTAGCACTTAATCATGAGAGCATCCAACAGGATCCTCTAATAATTCTGCTGGAAAGTCAGAGGCCTTATCATGTATTTCTCCCATTGCTTGTTTGCCTGTGATCATTGTTGCATGACCATGCTCATCACCAGTGGTGGACTGGGGCCAAAAATCTTCCCTGGATTTTATCAGCCCCTGGCCGGCACTAGGACCCCCAACCATGATGCAGAGGCTATAGCATTAGGGGCTGGGGTTCCTTGGCTTTTGGGTACAGAGGGCTGAGAGGAAAACTAAGGGGCAGAGATTGAATGTGGGTGTTAAAATCAGCAGCCCAATGGCCAGTCCGCCCCTACTCATCACCCTGGTTCACCATCCCTAGTTACTGTAGCTTTGGTTGGGTTCTTCTTTCTAGGGATTCTCGTTAGTAAAGGGGGCACTATGTTCATATAATTAGCCACAATAAGCAACTCTAAACCAATTCAAGACAGAAGGGTGACACCTCACCCCTACAGGCAGTGTCAGACCCGGGCCAAAAATCAGCCCTGGCCTGAGACATCCCTGCTGTGGCCCCCCAACCATGATGCCCGGGGCTATAGTATTGGGGCCTGGGGTTCCTTGGTTTGTGGGTACAGTGGGGCTGGGTAGGGAGACTAAGGGGGCAGGGATTGAATGTGGGTGGTAAAAGCAGCAGCCCAACTGGCCCCAAAGCAGTGCGGCCCACCGGGCATTGTCCATGGTCTCCCTATGGCCAGTCCGCCCCTGTCTACAGGTCTACCCAGATCAAGGCCATCCACATAGGGTGATATTCTACAGAGTAATCCTGGGGTGACCCTTCACTTTAGAATAGCTGTTGAATTGTTCCCAAGGCAATGTCATAGAGGAGCTATCATCTAGCCTGCTATAGGAGACTATAAACCAATTCTCAATCCCCAGTGGAGTTAAAGTGGACCATAACTCAGGATTTTGACCATCTCAGGTTGTGGTCCATGTCCCCTGTGTAAACCCCCCCTGGATCTCGACTGTCCACAGAGCCTAGTGGGATTTAATGTTGTGTATATCGGCACTTGTTGAGAGTTGACCATTACTCCTTAGTAGAGATGTGTTCTTGGGCTATTTTTGATCTGCTTGGAGGTTTGGATCCTTGCTGCAGATAAAATAGTGGGAAACAAATGCACTTTGGGACTGTTTAGATGAAATGGTTATGTAGTTTCAAAATGGGACTAAATTAGTTAGGTTGCTTCAGTAAGTAGTCACAAATAATTGTTATTGCTTTTACCTATAGACTCGATGGATAAATCAGTTGATGGATGGTTAATCTGTTGTAATAACGTCCACAGATCCTGGCATAGAAAGCAGGCGGGCCTGTGCTCCTGGTGTGTGCGCCCATGTCCATGGCATCCACGGACCACGCATTCACCATAGGGAGGTTTAAAACAGCAGGGCATCGCAAATATTAATGACCCGGGATTTGGAAGCGGCTGGCCCTAGAGCCTCTGTGTGGCCGTTACCCGAGGCTCAGGTGGGGGATGCACAGAGGCTGCGCAGAGCGGCGTCCTGTCTGGGGTCGTGTATAGAGCCTCAGATGCTGCTGTATGCAGCCACTCCAAGATGGCAGTGCCCAGAACTCGGGATGGAGGATAAAAGGTGCTGGATCCTCAGCAAGGTAAGTTGTTTTTATTTTGCAATTTTACAAGACCTAACCAGTGTCATAGCTAAATGTGCTGAGGCCCTGGTGTGCACATTAAATGGGGCCCTTTCACAGCTCATACAGTAAACTATTTTCAATTTTTTAACTCAATGGGATGCAGCTGGACAACTTAAGACTGAAACAACAGTGATGAATGGTGTTTCCTTTATCTAAATGATGCCAAGTGTGCACTAAAATGTTAAAGTGGACCAAATCCCAGTGCAATCGGCCCAGGAATCTATAAGATTGGCCCCAGCGCGCTGATCCGGCGAGCGCTTGCGCCGTAGGACCGGGAAGAGGTGAGTCGCGCTCGGTGATCTGGGGGGGTTTCACACATCAGGGCATCCCGGATCACGGTGCCCCGGGGAAAAGGACCAAAACCCAGGATAGTAAACATACTGGGTTTTGGTCCACTTTAAATAGGGTAAAGGAGCAACAATGACCTATCTGCAGAAAACAGAATGCAGAGGAGTAGCTAGGCTTTCTGGCACCCGGGGCAAAAATTCTAAATGGCGCCCCCCATCTGTTCTCAGGCCCACTTTTGTTGCCCCCCCTGACCTACTGCACCTGGGGCACGTGCCCTCCCTGCTCCCCCTAGCTACGCCCCTGCAGAATGTCTAGGATAAAGGCAGCACCCCCCCCCCCCCAGCACACACAATGGCCTTACCACTTAGGACTATCGCCCTCTTCCCGGGCCTGGGTGGAGGATATGCGGTCGCTTTATGGGATGTGCTGCTTCTTATTCAGACCTATGGATGCTGGATTGTATAACATTTAGTTATAGTCCTATGGCTGTTCCTAAAGTTAGAAAGCGATATTGGCGCCCCCTAGTGTCTCTTGTAGCAGCCACATTAAAGTGGACCAACACCCAGGACTATCTGATCGGGGGGTGCCCCACTATGTGAAAACCCACAGATTTCTGGTTAAAACTCACCTCACCCAGCTCCTACGGCGCATGCGCGGCCACTCGTCCAATCAGCGCACTCGGAGCGTGTCAATGAGACGTCTTACCACAGCGGCGCTGGCGGTCGCATCTCGCGCTCCCTATTAGAGGGAATTTGTGAATCGCCTGTGCGGGCACGCGCCCTGCTAGAGAGAAGCGCGAGATGCGGCCGCGGCCCGCGCATGCGCCGGGAGTAAGGTAAGGTTAGCGGGCGCCCCGGGAGGTTTCACTCAGCAGGACATCCCGATTTTGGAAGCCCCGCGGGGAGGGATCAGATCGTCCTGGGAATCCCTTAGATTCCCGGGCCGATCCAGCGGTATCGGTCCACTTTAAACCAAGCAGAAACATCTAATTGAATGGCTGCTCCATGGAGCCCAGCACAAGTAAACATGGCCCATAGAAAATTGGTCAAAATACTTGCCTCCCAAGTGTCCCTGATTTGGAGGGACTGTCCCTCTTTTGATTCCATTTCCACCTCCCCCTTGTTGTTCTCCTCTGTCCCTTTTTGAGGTTTAACATGCAAATCTTCATCACTAAATGATTAATTTGCCTAGTAAAAATGTTAATTTAGTTGTAACTTCTACACCATATCTCTTATTTATACCCCAAAGAGGGGGCGTGGCTTAATTTAACAATTGTCCCTCTTTCCTACCCTAAAAAGTTGGGAGGGATGTTCATCCGTTCATGGCTCTAACAGTAACCAAAAGGATTCGACATTCAGGCAGCATGTGGCCCCTTTTCTGGGTCTCTCCAGCTGCCTGATGTGCAGGGGCATAACTATAGGGGGGTGCGACCAGGGGGGCCCCTTCATTGATGCTCCTCCACCTTATTTATCATGTTTGTCCTCACTTGGCATCTTTGAGAGAAAGGAAGCACCATTTGTCTCTGCTGTCTCAGTCTTAAGATGTCTAGCCGCATCCAATCGAGGTAAAAGACAGAAAAAAGCTGTATGTATGGGCCTTGAAAGGGCCCCATTTAATGTTTGCACCAGGGCCCAGTCACATTTAGTTATGCCACTGCTGATGCTCCCTCCACATTGCCCTCTTTCCTTCTTCCTTCCCTTTCCAGCTTTTTCTTCTAAAAACCTTTTTCTAGCTTTCTGATGCCCCACACTATGCTATTCTGTGGTCCTCTACAGCTCTGTCTTCTGAAACCCTTTTCTGGGTCTTTGATGCCCCACTCTGTGCCAGTCTTCTGCTCTCTGCAACCCATTCCCGGCTCTTGGATGCCCTACTGTGTCTTCTGCTCCCCTCAACCTTTTTACATTTCTCTGATGCCCTACTCTATGCCCTTCTATGGCCTTCTCCAGCTATGTCTACTCAAACTCCTCTGGATCTCTGATGCCCCACACTGTGCTCTTCTGTGGCCCTCGCTAGTTTTGTCTTCTGCTCCCCTCAACTTTTTCCAGTTCTCTGATGCCCCACATTTTGACCTTCTGTGGGCCTCTCCAACCTTGTCTTCTGCTCCCTGCAACCCATTCCCGGCTCTTGGATGCCCTACTGTGTCTTCTGCTCCCCTCAACCTTTTTCTCTGATGCCCTACTCTGTGCCCTTCTATGGCCTTCTCCAGCTATGTCTACTCAAACTCCTCTGGATCTCTGATGCCCCACACTGTGCTCTTCTGTGGCCCTCGCTAGTTTTGTCTTCTGCGCTCCCCTCAACTTTTTCCAGTTCTCTGATGCCCCACATTTTGACCTTCTGTGGGCCTCTTCAACCTTGTCTTCTGCTCCCTGCAACCCATTCTAGTTTTCTGATGCCCCACACTATGCCCTTCTGAGGCATTTTCAAGCTCTGTCTTCTGCTCCCTGCAAACCATTAGTGGTGTCTGTGTCCGTCTGCTCCCCTCAGCCTTTTCCAGTTCTCTGATGCCCCACCATGTATGGCCCTTATATGGTCTGAGAACAGATGGGGGCGCCATTTTGAATCTTGAATCTTGTCTTCTGGTCTTCTGTTCGTCAAACCCCTTCCTGGCCCTCTGACAGGCTCTGTTTACTCCAAGCGCTTTCCAGCTTTCTGATGCCCCACTTTCTGCCCCTCTTTGGTCTTCTGCTTTTTGCAACTCCTTTCCAGCTCTCTAATGCCTAGCTGCATCCAGCTGAGGTACAAGACAGAAAACGTTTAATGTATAGGCCTTGAAAGGGCCCTATTTAATGTTCGCACCAGGGCCCCCTCACATTTAGCAATGCCACTGCTGATGTGCCTTACCTCTTGTCCTATCGGTTTCCTTCCTCTTGCCCTTTACAGCCTTTTCTTCTGAAACTTTTTTTCCAGCTTTCTGATGCCCCACACTATGCTCCTCTGTGGTCCTCTGAAGCTCTGTCTTCTGAAACCCTTTTCCGGCTCTTTGATGCCCCACTCTGTGCCATTTTGTGGCCTTATCTCGCTCTGTCTTCTGCTCTCTGCAACCCATTCCCAGCTCTTGAATGCCCTGCTGTGTCTTCTGCTCCCCTCAACCTTTTACATTTCTTTACATTTCTTTTCTTCTGAAACTTTTTTTCCAGCTTTCTGATGCCCCACACTATGCTCCTCTGTGGTCCTCTGAAGCTCTGTCTTCTGAAACCCTTTTCCGGCTCTTTGATGCCCCACTCTGTGCCATTTTGTGGCCTTATCTCGCTCTGTCTTCTGCTCTCTGCAACCCATTCCCAGCTCTTGAATGCCCTGCTGTGTCTTCTGCTCCCCTCAACCTTTTACATTTCTCTGATGCCCCACTCTGTGCCCTTTTATGGCCTTCTCCAGCTCTGTCTACTGAAACTCCTTTCTGGATCTCTGATGCCCCACACTGTCCTCTTCTGTGGCCCTCGCTAGTTTTGTCTTCTGCTCCCCTCAACTTTTTCCAGTTCTCTGATGCCCCACACTTTGGCCTTCTGTGGCCCTCTCCAGCTCTGTCCCCTGCTCTCTGCAATCCATTCTAGCTTTCTGATGCCCCATACTATGCTCTTCTGTGGGATTCTCAAGCTCTGTCTTCTGCTCTCTGCAACCCATTAGTGGATCTTGTATGCCTCAATCTGTGACCTTCTGTGGCCCACTCCAGCAGGTCTTCTGCTCCCTGCAACCCTTCCTAGTTTTCTGATGCCCCACACTGTGCTCTTCTGTGGCCCACTCCAGCTCTGTCTTCTACTCTCTGCAACCCTTCCTAGTTTTCTGATGCCCCACACTGTGCTCTTCTGTGGCCCTCGCTAGTTTTGTCTTCTGCTCCCCCCAACTTTTTCCAGTTCTCTGATGCCCCACACTTCGACTTTTTGTGGCCCACTCCAGCAGGTCTTCTGCTCCCTGCAACCTTTCCTAGCTTTTTGATGCCCAACACTGTGTTTCTTCTGTGGCCCTCGCTAGTTTTGTCTTCTGCTCCCCTCAACTTTTTCCAGTTCTCTGATGCCCCACACTTCGACTTTTTTGTGACTCTCTCCAGCCATGTCTTCTGCTCCCTGCGACACATTTTAGTTTTCTGATGCCCCACACTATGCTCTTCTGTGGCATTCTCAAGCTCCATCTTCTGCTCCCTGCAACCCATTAGTGGGTCTTGTATTCCCCTACTCTGTGATCTTCTGTGGTCCTCTCAAGCTCTGTCTTCTGCTCCCTGCAACCCATTAGTGGGTCTTGTATTCCCCTACTCTGTGATCTTCTGTGGCCCTCTCAAGCTCTGTCTTCTGCTCCCTGCAACCCATTAGTGGGTGCCCGAATCTGTGTCCTTCTGTGACTATCTCAGGTTCTCCTTTTGCTCCCCTCAACGGTTTCCAGTTCTCTGATGCCCCACCCTGTATGGCCCTTATATGGCCCTCTCTCTGTCTTCTGGTCTTCTGTTCTCCAAACCCCTCCCTGGCCCTCTGATGCTTTTTACAGCTCCTTTCCAGCATTTTAATGCCCAACTCTGTGCTCTTCTCTCTCCCTCTTCAGCTTTGTTGCTTTTCTTTAGCGCCATGGGCTACTTAGGGCCTTTCTCTGTTTTTTGGAGCAGGTCTTCAAGATCTCCAGCTTATGGATTCTCAAGAATGTTGCTTTTAAACTTCTCTCTGTGTCCAACAGATCCAATAAGTCTGAAGATCAGATTGCAGAGCAGTTGGCAGCTCTTTGAAATGCTGTGTGAGTCACCGCCATAGAATTCTGTTGGAAGATTCCCTACATCCGCCCTACAAACCCTGCAGGAGCCTGCCGCAGCTGCCCCAGGCAATCTACATTGGCGTAGGATCTGCCATACACAAGGTGAGAAGAAAAGCTGAGTTTTATTAGCATAGGGTTCGAAGAGCAATATTAAAGTGGACCAACACCCAGGGGGGATCGGCCCGGAAATCTATAAGATTCCCGGACCGATCAGATCCCTCCCCGCGGGGCATCCGAAATCGGGATGTCCCGCGGGGAGGAACCCCCCAGGAGGCCCACAATCCTCACCTTACCTGCGATCCAACGGCGCATGCGCGAGACGCGGCCGCGTCTCTCGCTTCCCTCTAGCAGGGCGCGCTCCCGCGCCGGCCGTTTTGTGAATGGCCGGCGCAGGAGCGCTCCCTGTTAGAGGGAAGCGAGAGACGCAGCCAATGACAGCGCTCTGGTATGCGCGTCCAAGCAGCTTTGGACGCGCATACCAGAGCTGCTCTGAGCGCTGTCATTGGCCGGACGAGGTCACGTGGGAGCGGGGAGAGGTGAGTTTTTGCGGCGATCGGGGGGGTTTCAGACAGCGGGGCACCCCCGATCGGGGTGCCCCACCTAAGTGGACCAACACCCAGGATAGTCAAAATCCTGGGTGTTGGTCCACTTTAAAGCGGACCAAAACCCACCTTTTCAACTAGCATCCCCTGAATTGCTCCCCCTATGAAGAGCACCTTTTGCCAATTCTCACTGCTCCTGCTTCGCTCTAATCCCAGATAATGGCGCCTGTTTTAGCTGTAAACCTCCTCCATTCATTGCCACTGTTGTGTGTGGCAATGATGTCATGGCCGCGCCTATGCAATGACTGATCTCCGGCCATTTTACAGAGAGGGACGGCAAAATATAAAGTACTCCAGGATGATTAGAAAAGTGGAAATAACCTTTTTCTAGTTCTGCATTCTAAAAACAGAGCATCGGCATGAGCTTTGGCCAAATATATTTTACAAGTTCAGTGGGTTTTGGTCCACTTTAAAGCAAACCTATGATGAAATCAAATCCACAGCAGCCTTACTCCCCCCCCCCCCCCGGGTATGCATATCACTGACATAGGTCCCTGCAGCCCTGATACTCTCATGCCCCATTGACTCTACATGAGGCATAGTATACATTACCAGCAACCACTGGTTGCCAACAGGTCACATGACATAGAGAATTACAATGACACATTTATCAAGCAGAATCTGTTTAGCGACTGGGATAGCGCCATGTAGCGTCTGATTCATCATTTTCACAGCCTCAGCGAACAGCGCCGGCGGTCAGCCTTGCACAGCGCCAGGTATGACCTCTCGCTACCTGTCGCTCTCCCATACATTTCAATGGACATGCCTGGGATAAGCACACATCTATCCTAAGAAAAAGAGCACATACAGTATACACATAAGATACAGAGAACATACAGTATACACATAAGATAAAGAGAACATACAGTATACACATAAGATACAGAGAACATACAGTATACACATAAGATACAGAGAACATACAGTATACACATAAGATAAAGAGAACATACAGTATACACATAAGATACAGAGAACATACAGTACATACATAAGGTACAGAGAACATACAGTATACACATAAGATAAAGAGAACATACAGTATACACATAAGATAAAGAGAACATACAGTATACACATAAGATACAGAGAACATACAGTATACACATAAGATAAAGAGAACATACAGTATACACATAAGATACAGAGAACATACAGTATACACATAAGATAAAGAGAACATACAGTATACACATAAGATACAGAGAACATACAGTATACACATAAGATACAAGAACATACAGTATACACATAAGATACAGAGAACATACAGTATATACATAAGATACAGAGAACATACAGTATACACATAAGATAGAGAGAACATACATTATACACATAAGATACAGAGAACATACAGTATACACATAAGATAAAGAGTACATACAGTATACACATAAGATAAAGAGAACATACAGTATACACATAAGATACAGAGAACATACAGTATACACATAAGATACAGAGAACATACAGTATACACATAAGATACAGAGAACATACAGTATACACATAAGATACAGAGAACATACAGTATATACATAAGATCCAGAGAACATACAGTATACACATAAGATACAGAGAACATACAGTATATACATAAGATACAGAGAACATACAGTATACACATAAGATAAAGAGTACATACAGTATACACATAAGATACAGAGAACATACAGTATACACATAAGATACAGAGAACATACAGTATACACATAAGATAAAGAGAACATACAGTATACACATAAGATACAGAGAACATACAGTATATACATAAGATACAGAGAACATACAGTATACACATAAGATAAAGAGAACATACAGTATACACATAAGATACAGAGAACATACAGTATACACATAAGATACAGAGAACATACAGTATATACATAAGATACAGAGAACATACAGTATACACATAAGATACAGAGAACATACAGTATACACATAAGATACAGAGAACATACAGTATATACATAAGATACAGAGAACATACAGTATATACATAAGATACAGAGAACATACAGTATACACATAAGATACAGAGAACATACAGTATACACATAAGATAAAGAGAACATACAGTATACACATAAGATACAGAGAACATACAGTATACACATAAGATACAGAGAACATACAGTATACACATAAGATACGGAGAAGATACAGTATACACATAAGATACAGAGAACATACAGTATACACATAAGATACAGAGAACATACAGTATATACATAAGATACAGAGAACATACAGTATACACATAAGATACAGAGAACAAACAGTATACACATAAGATACAGAGAACATACAGTATATACATAAGATACAGAGAACATACAGTATACACATAAGATACAGAGAACATACAGTATACACATAAGATAAAGAGAACATACAGTATACACATAAGATACAGAGAACATACAGTATACACATAAGATAAAGAGAACATACAGTATACACATAAGATACAGAGAACATACAGTATACACATAAGATACAGAGAACATACAGTATACACATAAGATACAGAGAACATACAGTATACACATAAGGTACAGAGAACATACAGTATACACATAAGATAAAGAGAACATACAGTATACACATAAGATAAAGAGAACATACAGTATACACATAAGATACAGAGAACATACAGTATACACATAAGATACAGAGAACATATGGGTTGATTCAAAGAAACATGTAACAGCTTTGATTTTGGTGCCGATCATCCTATTTTTCCCGTACGCTCGTGCGTTCGTATGAACTTGCGAGTGATTCTATAAGCAAATACGCTTCTATCCTAAAATATCCGTCCGTTCGTATGGCAGTTCGCGAATCAGACCTATGTCAGTTTCCATCCTGAATTTTCCGTTTCATTTCTCAGGTTGCAACATTGGTTTTGCCCTTTTTCCTTTTTTGTCTGGACGTAAATCCTTCTGATCTTGCGGCTGCGCACTACAAACTTACCTCATTAAAGTGCATTCTAAATATTTGGTCTTTTATTTTTCTTTATTTCATTCATTTTGTAGTAACCAACCATTAATGAATGCATTTGCATAAGTAAATCTTACTTTGTTTAATTTTTAGTTAACTTGCATTTTTTCCTTGTGGATTTATTTTTACTATTTAGGCTTCAAATGGTACAACTTAAAATTTTGTGTGTGGTTACCCACACCCTCTACATACAGATTGCTCTCAAATATAAAAAAACACCCAGCAACTTCTGCATGTTATGAGTCTAGAAACAGCCAAGATGGCGGCTCAGGTATTCTCGGGCAGCCTGCAAACAGAAAGGGCCTTGTGACTGTGTTGCTCTGCATTCTTAGATTTCTGACCTTTCCGTGCCCCCAGCTCTGCTGTGTCTGTGCAAAATACAGCAGTAACCCACATCCTGCACTTTATCCCGCTCTCCTCTCCTCAGTAAGTCTGATGCATCTGACCAAAGATGTGCTTAAATAATTAAACAAAGCAAAGGTAAACAACTACACCAATAAATGCAATCTAAAAATATTATTCTAGTACATTAATTTAAAAAGAAATAACAAAGGACATGTTTCTTTAATTAACGCAAATATATTGCAAAATAAAGGTTTACATGCAAAGGACTAATTAAGGTCCACATTAAAATGCTTTTTTAAGGCAAACATGAAATGTATTGAATCAGGTATGCATTGCCATACAATTTATGGCCTCGGCCATGCTGATACATGCAGTTCATTGGAGCTCAAGACGCGCAGACTCCTCCACATAGCCAAAAAACCTGTTCAAGAACAGCAATCCGACTGCTAAAAGGTGTCGGCAGTGGCTTTCTTTTAAAACGCGTTTAGAGGTTTCTCTGAATCACACCTAAACACATCCGAGTATCCTAAGTTTTACGTTTTGATCCTAAGTTTTACGTTTTGATCCTAAAATTTACGAACGAACTTCCGCTGATCGTAAGAGCATATACGCATTCGTACGTAGGCTCGTGCGAGTCGGGAATGGCCAAAAAAACAGGAAAAAATGACTAACACCCACCCAAACTTACGATTCTCGATACGAAATCAATTAACTTTTGCTCTTTGAATCGAGGGGATAGAGTATACACATAAGATACAGAGAACATACAGTATACACATAAGATACAGAGAACATACAGTATATACATAAGATACAGAGAACATACAGTATACACATAAGATAAAGAGAACATACAGTATACACATAAGATACAGAGAACATACAGTATATACATAAGATACAGAGAACATACAGTATACACATAAGATACAGAGAACATACAGTATATACATAAGATACAGAGAACATACAGTATACACATAAGATACAGAGAACATACAGTATACACATAAGATACAGAGAACATACAGTATCCACATAAGATACAGAGAACATACAGTATACACATAAGATACAGAGAACATACAGTATACACATAAGATAGAGAGAACATACAGTATACACATAAGATAAAGAGCACATACAGTATACACATAAGATACAGAGAACATACAGTATACACATAAGATACAGAGAACATACAGTATATACATAAGATACAGAGAACATACAGTATACACATAAGATACAGAGAACATACAGTATACACATAAGATAAAGAGAACATACAGTATATACATAAGATACAGAGAACATACAGTATACACATAAGATAAAGAGAACATACAGTATATACATAAGATACAGAGAACATACAGTATACACATAAGATACAGATAACATACAGTATACACATAAGATAAAGATAACATACAGTATACACATAAGATACAGAGAACATACAGTATACACATAAGATAAAGAGAACATACACTATACACATAAGATACAGAGAACATACAGTATACACATAAGATAAAGAGAACATACAGTATACACATAAGATAAAGAGAACATACAGTATACACATAAGATAAAGAGAACATACAGTATATACATAAGATACAGAGAACATACAGTATACACATAAGATACAGAGAACATACAGTATACACATAAGATAAAGATAACATACAGTATACACATAAGATACAGAGAACATACAGTATACACATAAGATACAGAGAACATACAGTATACACATAAGATAAAGAGAACATACAGTATACACATAAGATAAAGAGCACATACAGTATACACATAAGATAAAGAGAGCATACAGTATACACATAAGATACAGAGAACATACAGTATACACATAAGATACAGAGAACATACAGTATACACATAAGATACAGAGAACATACAGTATACACATAAGATACAGAGAACATACAGTATACACATAAGATAAAGAGAACATACAGTATATACATAAGATACAGAGAACATACAGTATACACATAAGATACAGAGAACATACAGTATACACATAAGATAAAGATAACATACAGTATACACATAAGATACAGAGAACATACAGTATACACATAAGATAAAGAGAACATACAGTATATACATAAGATACAGAGAACATACAGTATACACATAAGATACAGAGAACATACAATATACACATAAGATAAAGAGCACATACAGTATACACATAAGATAAAGAGCACATACAGTATACACATAAGATAAAGAGCACATACAGTATACACATAAGATAAAGAGAACATACAGTATACACATAAGATACAGAGAACATACAGTATACACATAAGATACAGAGAACATACAGTATACACATAAGATAAAGAGAACATACAGTATACACATAAGATACAGAGAACATACAGTATACACATAAGATACAGAGAACATACAGTATCCACATAAGATACAGAGAACATACAGTATACACATAAGATACAGAGAACATACAGTATACACATAAGATAGAGAGAACATACAGTATACACATAAGATAAAGAGCACATACAGTATACACATAAGATACAGAGAACATACAGTATACACATAAGATACAGAGAACATACAGTATACACATAAGATACAGAGAACATACAGTATACACATAAGATACAGAGAACATACAGTATACACATAAGATAAAGAGAACATACAGTATACACATAAGATAAAGAGAACATACAGTATATACATAAGATACAGAGAACATACAGTATACACATAAGATACAGAGAACATACAGTATACACATAAGATAAAGATAACATACAGTATACACATAAGATAAAGAGAACATACAGTATACACATAAGATACAGAGAACATACAGTATATACATAAGATACAGAGAACATACAGTATATACATAAGATACAGAGAACATACAGTATACACATAAGATACAGAGAACATACAGTATACACATAAGATAAAGATAACATACAGTATACACATAAGATAAAGAGAACATACAGTATACACATAAGATAAAGAGAACATACAGTATACACATAAGATACAGAGAACATACAGTATATACATAAGATACAGAGAACATACAGTATATACATAAGATACAGAGAACATACAGTATACACATAAGATACAGAGAACATACAGTATACACATAAGATAAAGATAACATACAGTATACACATAAGATAAAGAGAACATACAGTATACACATAAGATACAGAGAACATACAGTATATACATAAGATACAGAGAACATACAGTATATACATAAGATACAGAGAACATACAGTATACACATAAGATACAGAGAACATACAGTATACACATAAGATAAAGATAACATACAGTATACACATAAGATAAAGAGAACATACAGTATACACATAAGATACAGAGAACATACAGTATACACATAAGATACAGAGAACATACAGTATACACATAAGATACAGAGAACATACAGTATACACATAAGATACAGAGAACATACAGTATACACATAAGATACAGAGAACATACAGTATATACATAAGATACAGAGAACATACAGTATATACATAAGATACAGAGAACATACAGTATACACATAAGATACAGAGAACATACAGTATATACATAAGATACAGAGAACATACAGTATACACATAAGATACAGAGAACATACAGTATACACATAAGATACAGAGAACATACAGTATCCACATAAGATACAGAGAACATACAGTATACACATAAGATACAGAGAACATACAGTATACACATAAGATAGAGAGAACATACAGTATACACATAAGATAAAGAGCACATACAGTATACACATAAGATACAGAGAACATACAGTATACACATAAGATACAGAGAACATACAGTATATACATAAGATACAGAGAACATACAGTATACACATAAGATACAGAGAACATACAGTATACACATAAGATAAAGAGAACATACAGTATATACATAAGATACAGAGAACATACAGTATACACATAAGATACAGATAACATACAGTATACACATAAGATAAAGATAACATACAGTATACACATAAGATACAGAGAACATACAGTATACACATAACATAAAGAGAACATACACTATACACATAAGATACAGAGAACATACAGTATACACATAAGATAAAGAGAACATACAGCATACACATAAGATACAGAGAACATACAGTATCCACATAAGATACAGAGAACATACAGTATACACATAAGATACAGAGAACATACAGTATACACATAAGATAGAGAGAACATACAGTATACACATAAGATAAAGAGCACATACAGTATACACATAAGATACAGAGAACATACAGTATACACATAAGATACAGAGAACATACAGTATATACATAAGATACAGAGAACATACAGTATACACATAAGATACAGAGAACATACAGTATACACATAAGATACAGAGAACATACAGTATACACATAAGATAAAGAGAACATACAGTATACACATAAGATAAAGAGAACATACAGTATATACATAAGATACAGAGAACATACAGTATACACATAAGATACAGAGAACATACAGTATACACATAAGATAAAGATAACATACAGTATACACATAAGATACAGAGAACATACAGTATACACATAAGATACAGAGAACATACAGTATACACATAAGATAAAGAGAACATACAGTATATACATAAGATACAGAGAACATACAGTATACACATAAGATACAGAGAACATACAGTATACACATAAGATAAAGAGCACATACAGTATACACATAAGATAAAGAGAACATACAGTATACACATAAGATAAAGAGAACATACAGTATACACATAAGATACAGAGAACATACAGTATACACATAAGATACAGAGAACATACAGTATACACATAAGATACAGAGAACATACAGTATACACATAAGATACAGAGAACATACAGTATACACATAAGATACAGAGAACATACAGTATACACATAAGATAAAGAGAACATACAGTATATACATAAGATACAGAGAACATACAGTATACACATAAGATACAGAGAACATACAGTATACACATAAGATAAAGATAACATACAGTATACACATAAGATACAGAGAACATACAGTATACACATAAGATAAAGAGAACATACAGTATATACATAAGATACAGAGAACATACAGTATACACATAAGATACAGAGAACATACAATATACACATAAGATAAAGAGCACATACAGTATACACATAAGATAAAGAGCACATACAGTATACACATAAGATAAAGAGCACATACAGTATACACATAAGATAAAGAGAACATACAGTATACACATAAGATACAGAGAACATACAGTATACACATAAGATACAGAGAACATACAGTATACACATAAGATACAGAGAACATACAGTATACACATAAGATACAGAGAACATACAGTATACACATAAGATACAGAGAACATACAGTATACACATAAGATAAAGAGAACATACAGTATATACATAAGATACAGAGAACATACAGTATACACATAAGATAAAGAGAACATACAGTATATACATAAGATACAGAGAACATACAGTATACACATAAGATACAGAGAACATACAGTATACACATAAGATAAAGATAACATACAGTATACACATAAGATACAGAGAACATACAGTATACACATAAGATAAAGAGAACATACACTATACACATAAGATACAGAGAACATACAGTATACACATAAGATAAAGAGAACATACAGTATACACATAAGATACAGAGAACATACAGTATACACATAAGATAGAGAGAACATACAGTATACACATAAGATAAAGAGCACATACAGTATACACACAAGATACAGAGAACATACAGTATACACATAAGATACAGAGAACATACAGTATACACATAAGATACAGAGAACATACAGTATACACATAAGATAAAGAGAACATACAGTATACACATAAGATAGAGAGAACATACAGTATACACATAAGATAAAGAGCACATACAGTATACACATAAGATACAGAGAACATACAGTATACACATAAGATACAGAGAACATACAGTATACACATAAGATAGAGAGAACATACAGTATACACATAAGATAAAGAGCACATACAGTATACACATAAGATACAGAGAACATACAGTATACACATAAGATAGAGAGAACATACAGTATACACATAAGATAAAGAGCACATACAGTATACACATAAGATACAGAGAACATACAGTATACACATAAGATACAGAGAACATACAGTATACACATAAGATAGAGAGAACATACAGTATACACATAAGATAAAGAGCACATACAGTATACACATAAGATACAGAGAACATACAGTATACACATAAGATACAGAGAACATACAGTATACACATAAGATAAAGAGCACATACAGTATACACATAAGATACAGAGAACATACAGTATACACATAAGATACAGAGAACATACAGTATATACATAAGATACAGAGAACATACAGTATACACATAAGATACAGAGAACATACAGTATACACATAAGATACAGAGAACATACAGTATATACATAAGATACAGAGAACATACAGTATACACATAAGATACAGAGAACATACAGTATACACATAAGATAAAGATAACATACAGTATACACATAAGATACAGAGAACATACAGTATACACATAAGATACAGAGAACATACAGTATACACATAAGATAAAGAGAACATACAGTATATACATAAGATACAGAGAACATACAGTATACACATAAGATACAGAGAACATACAGTATACACATAAGATAAAGAGCACATACAGTATACACATAAGATAAAGAGAACATACAGTATACACATAAGATAAAGAGAACATACAGTATATACATAAGATACAGAGAACATACAGTATACACATAAGATACAGAGAACATACAGTATACACATAAGATAAAGAGCACATACAGTATACACATAAGATACAGAGAACATACAGTATACACATAAGATACAGGGAACATACAGTATACACATAAGATAGAGAGAACATACAGTATACACATAAGATAAAGAGCACATACAGTATACACATAAGATACAGAGAACATACAGTATATACATAAGATACAGAGAACATACAGTATACACATAAGATACAGAGAACATACAGTATACACATAAGATACAGAGAACATACAGTATACACATAAGATACAGAGAACATACAGTATACACATAAGATACAGAGAACATACAGTATACACATAAGATACAGAGAACATACAGTATATACATAAGATACAGAGAACATACAGTATACACATAAGATACAGAGAACATACAGTATACACATAAGATACAGAGAACATACAGTATACACATAAGATACAGAGAACATACAGTATACACATAAGATACAGAGAACATACAGTATACACATAAGATAAAGAGAACATACAGTATATACATAAGATACAGAGAACATACAGTATACACATAAGATAAAGAGAACATACAGTATATACATAAGATACAGAGAACATACAGTATACACATAAGATACAGAGAACATACAGTATATACATAAGATACAGAGAACATACAGTATACACATAAGATACAGAGAACATACAGTATACACATAAGATACAGAGAACATACAGTATACACATAAGATAAAGAGAACATACAGTATACACATAAGATACAGAGAACATACAGTATACACATAAGATAAAGAGAACATACAGTATATACATAAGATACAGAGAACATACAGTATACACATAAGATACAGAGAACATACAATATACACATAAGATAAAGAGCACATACAGTATACACATAAGATAAAGAGCACATACAGTATACACATAAGATAAAGAGCACATACAGTATACACATAAGATACAGAGAACATACAGTATACACATAAGATAAAGAGAACATACAGTATACACATAAGATACAGAGAACATACAGTATACACATAAGATACAGAGAACATACAGTATATACATAAGATACAGAGAACATACAGTATACACATAAGATACAGAGAACATACAGTATACACATAAGATACAGAGAACATACAGTATATACATAAGATACAGAGAACATACAGTATATACATAAGGTACAGAGAACATACAGTATACACATAAGATAAAGAGAACATACAGTATACACATAAGATAAAGAGAACATACAGTATACACATAAGATACAGAGAACATACAGTATACACATAAGATACAGAGAACATACAGTATACACATAAGATAAAGATAACATACAGTATACACATAAGATACAGAGAACATACAGTATACACATAAGATACAGAGAACATACAGTATACACATAAGATACAGAGAACATACAGTATACACATAAGATACAGAGAACATACAGTATACACATAAGATAAAGAGAACATACAGTATACACATAAGATACAGAGAACATACAGTATACACATAAGATACAGAGAACATACAGTATACACATAAGATACAGAGAACATACAGTATACACATAAGATACAGAGAACATACAGTATACACATAAGATACAGAGAACATACAGTATACACATAAGATACAGAGAACATACAGTATACACATAAGATAAAGAGAACATACAGTATACACATAAGATACAGAGAACATACAGTATACACATAAGATACAGAGAACATACAGTATACACATAAGATACAGAGAACATACAGTATACACATAAGATACAGAGAACATACAGTATACACATAAGATAAAGAGAACATACAGTATACACATAAGATACAGAGAACATACAGTATACACATAAGATACAGAGAACATACAGTATACACATAAGATACAGAGAACATACAGTATACACATAAGATAAAGAGAACATACAGTATACACATAAGATACAGAGAACATACAGTATACACATAAGATACAGAGAACATACAGTATACACATAAGATACAGAGAACATACAGTATACACATAAGATACAGAGAACATACAGTATATACATAAGATCCAGAGAACATACAGTATACACATAAGATACAGAGAACATACAGTATATACATAAGATACAGAGAACATACAGTATACACATAAGATAAAGAGAACATACAGTATACACATAAGATACAGAGAACATACAGTATACACATAAGATACAGAGAACATACAGTATACACATAAGATACAGAGAACATACAGTATACACATAAGATACAGAGAACATACAGTATACACATAAGATACAGAGTACATACAGTATACACATAAGGGCAGACTAGATGGACCACATGGTCTCCTTCTGCCGTCACCTTCTATGTTTCTAAGTGAGTAAATTGCCTTATTTCGGGGGTAGATGTGGCTGCCACCTCTTTTTCTGGTTCCCCCATTGGAATCACGCACATGGGCAGTGGGAGAAGGAGGGTTAGGTTACTTTAATGTTAATGCAGGATCGGACCCCTCACATTGGGACAGAGTTACCAGTGCATCTCCTTTAAATTTAAAAGGGAAGTCCACTTCCGTGGCTGCAAGAGGCTCACCGGCTGCCACCTTCATTCCTATTCAACACTTTCTTTCTCTCTTCTATTTCTTCCTTTCTTACTCTCTCTCTCTCTCTTTGTATTTCTGTTTTCCATGTTTCCATTGTAACTTGCTCCCATAGTGTGTGTGTGTGTGTGTGTGTGTGTGTGTGTGTGTGTGTGTGTGTGTCTCTCTAGGGGGCGCCATTCTGAAATCTTGCACCTAAGGTCGGCCCTGTATAGGATTCCTGCTCCAGGAACGCTTTTCTTTTTCAAGTAACACTTTCTGCATTTCTTCAGTATTAACTTCCTATTTGAGCACTCAATTATAGGATTGAAAGCAAACCTGGGGTTTATACCTCTTTTTAAAACTGACTTATACTTGCTTTAATGAAAAAGCCCAGAGCTGGGGGTCGGGAAAAGGTCAGCAATCCCAGAATGCAGAGTGGCACATTCAGAAGACACTTCCTGTTTGCAGGCAGCCTGAGACTCCATGAGTCGCCATCGTGAATGTTTAAAGGCTCAGAAAATGCAGTAGATGCAGGAAGGATCATTTTTAATGTGAGCAATCTGTATGTATACATATATACTGCATTTTAAACTTCCTGTTTGGTCACTGCAGATAGTATTGGAGCCAAAACTCTTCTGCTTTATTCAGAAAGTATCCTGGCTGCTGGCAGTGACTCCATTGTAAAGTTTTAAAAGAGTGCAATAGGCAGAAATAATAAATACATGTATTTTTCTTTTCTTACCTATTCACTTAGCTGGTAAATGATGCTGCTTCAACCGGACCTTCACCATGATTTATTGAAAAGCCCGAACCCTAAAAAAACGGTTCCCCAGCATCTAAAGTTAATATATTTTAAGTTTTTAGTCAGTTACTTATTATTCTTTCCCCCACTGGGCTGCAACTCTGTTCAGGACGCTAGGATACAGGCGCCGCCATCTTGACTCAGAAGCATCACACTTACTGAGGAGAGGAGAGCAGTATAAAGTAAAAGAGTGCGGGTTATAGCTGTGCTTTGCTCAGACACAGCAGATCCGGGGTCAGGAAAAGGTCAGCAATCCCAGAATGCAGAGCAGCACAGTCAGAAGGCACTTCCTGTTTGCAGGCTGCCTGATGTTCCATGAGCCGCCATCTTGGATGTTTAAAGGCTCATAACATGCAGTAGATGCAGGTAGGATGATTTTTAATGTGGACAATCTGTATGTACAGGGTGTGGGAAACATATAAGATAGACTCTTATTCAGAGTGAAGGTCCGGATTAATGTGAGCAATCTGTATGTACAGGGTGGGGGAAACATATAAGATAGGCTCTTATTCAGGGTGAAGGACCGCTTTCAGCAAGATCTCCCCCTAGTGGCCACTTGTTTTTTAAAATGAAAGCTTTAATTCATGAATGTGGACGTCCAGCCATAATAAAAGTACACTAATAAATAAATTAAACCCCTTACCTGACAGCCACCGCTGTCCAATAGCGTCCCGGGTGATGGCCACAGCCAGGCTGCACTGAACAGCCCCCCCCCACTCAATGACCCCCATTAAAGTTAATAGGCTGAGGGGCGTATACAGCCAAAAACGTTTTCTGCTTTATTCAGGAAGTTTCCTTTTTGCTGTTGGTGACTTCATTGTAAAGTTTCTGCAGTAGGCAGAAATGAAAATCCTGCATTGAAAAAAGCTTCCTATTCAACTTTATAAATGTCATTTATTTCTTACCTACTCAGCTGTTAAAGTGGACCAAAACCCAGGATTTTGACTATCCTGGGTTTTGGTCCTTTCCCCTGGGGCACCCCCAATCGTTAACCCCCCCCCCCCCCCCCCCCTATTGCTGAGCGCAACTCACCTCTTTCCGGTCCTATGGCGCATGTCCGGCTGCTGGTCCAATCAGCACGTTCGGAGCCGATGATGTCACGTCTTCTAAGCCTTAGTCTAAGGCCAGTGGCTCCAAGCGCACTGGCGGCCGCATCCCCTGCTTCCCTCTAATAGGGAGCGCGCCCTGTTAGAGGGATAGCGGGGATGCATGCGCGCCTCGCGCATGTGCGGTTGGACCGGGGGCGACCTGAGGGGTATCCCGAATTTGGATGCCCCGGGGGGGGGGGAGGGAATCAATCACCATTCCCAGGCCGATCGCAGTGGGTTTTGGTCCACTTTAAATGTTGCTGCTTCAGAAAGATCTCCCCCTAGTGGCCACTTAAAATGAAAGCTCTTATTCATGAATGTGGACGTCCAGCCATAATAAAAGTATCCCTAATAAATAAATGAAACACCTTACCTGGCTCTAGAAGCCATGACTGTCCATCCCCACTCACCAACCCCCATTCAAGTTAATAGGCTGGTGGGCGTATACATGGGCTTACTTGCTCTCCATATTGAGTGTGTGTGTGTCTCTCTCTCTCTCTCTAGGGGGCGCCATCCTGATCTCTTGCAGCAAGCGACACTAAGGCCCTTATTCATCAAGCGATAGCGCCAGGTAGTGTCTGACGAGCGCCAGGTAGCGGCAGCTAACGGCGACTACCGACTCAAGTACGCCCGGCGGCGGTCACAATGACGCATTTATCAAGCAAAATGAGGCTAGCGCCGGCGAGAGCGACGGCTAGCGCGGGATTCATCATGAAGCCGCCTGTACCGAACAGCGCCGCTGCAAATTCCCTCACAGCGCCAGGTATGAGCTGTCGCTCCCTGGCGATGTCCAATGCATTTCAATGGAGCAATATATAATAATTCATGATTAATTGGTAATAATTTTTTTTTTTATTTTTTTAATGTCAAAAAATCGGAGACCACTTCTGCAATGTTAGGATTTATTTTTAAGTCCAAAAAAAAAAAAAAAAAATATGTGCAGAATTGATCAAACAGGTCTGAGATTAATGTATTCATATTACAAAATGATTCTAAAAACATGTATAATGTTACATTCAAAAAATATGGTTGTTTAGGGGTTAAAAACTAGTTAATACAGATCGCCGCCAGCGCTCTGGGGTTTAAACAAGGAATGGACAGCGACAGCACATTCGGAGCGTGATTTTTTGATGAATATGAAGCTAGCCGTTCGCTCTGGCCATTCGTTGTCAGGCGCTCACATACAACGCTGGACCTGTGAAACAGCGACCCCCCAGCCCGTATTCAACATTACCGCACACCGACTGAGTCGCTGTCATCAAGCTAATGCCGGCCAAGCACAGCGAATACTGGCTGGCGCTGAAAAAATCACGCTACAGTCGCTCATCTGTCGCTACCTGGCGCTATTGATGAATCGGCCTCCCCGGCCCTTATCTATGAAGGAATAGCGACAGGTAGCGACTGGTGAGCGGCCGGTAATGACGGGCCCCGCCACGAGAACGCCGGCTCCCCACCACAATCACAAATTTTTCAAGCCGATCCTGCTTAGCGACTGAGATAGCGCCATATAGCGACTCATTCATCATTATTCCAGCCTCAGCCCACAGCGCCAGTGTCCGACCTTGAACAGCGACAGGTATGACCTCTCGCTACCTGGCGCACTCCAATGCATTTCAATGGAACAACCTTTAAATATTAATAATTAATTGTTATTAATGTTTTTTTTTTTTTAAATGTGAAACATTCTGTGACCACTTCTGCCATTTTAGATAATTTTTTTAAGGGAAAAAAAATAAAAAAATTGAATTGATATTACAGGTCTGATATTAATGTATTCATATTACGGTACTAAATTGTTTAAAATACTTGTTTTTTTTGGTTTCCAAAAATATGGTTGTTTGGGGGTTAAAAAACTACTTTTAACCCATCGCCGCCAGCGCTCTGGGGTTTAAACATGCATTTCACAGCGCGAGAATTTTTTGACCGTGATTTTTTGATGAATATGGTGGAAGCCGGTCGCTCTGACCAGTCGCTATCATGCGCACCCATACATCGCGGAACCTGTCAAATAGCGACTCCTCACCCAATATTCAACATTACGCCACACCGACTGAGTCGCTGTCAACAACCGAACAACGGCCAAGCACAGCGACTACTACCGGGCGCTGTGAAAATACTGCTACAGTGGCTCAACTGTCGCTACATGTCGCTAGTAATAAATCAGCCTCTTAGACGACGTGACGTCAGTGGCTCCGAGCCCGATGATTGGATGAGCTGTAGGACCAGGAAGAGGTGAGTTGGCTTCGGCGATCTGGGGGTTTTACATAGCGAGGCACCACCGATTGGGGTGCCTCTGGGGGAAAGGACCAAAACCCAGGATAGTCAAAATCCTGGGTTTTGGTCCACTTTAAGGCCCCTGGCACAGGAAGCTCATACAGTGCTTCTGATGACACACACATGAACAACAGTGACCAGGGAAAACATTTGATTCTCCCATAAAGGGCGTCACCGACAGCAAAATAAAAAAAAAACTTGGTTCTAACTTCCTCTTCTAACTAAAACTAAAATAAAAGTTTTGTGATGATTTGGAAACTTGAAGCTCAGATCTTGTGACTTCAGACAGGCGGCGAGGAGAACTTCCTCAAGTCCTAACAAGTGGCTGACATAACTGAAAGCAGAAGCATGGAAAGGGGAAGTGGGCGGGGCCAGGGATCACACGGCTTGTTATCAAACTGGGGAACGCAGAGAACAGCGACGGCTGCTTACCTGACCCACTCACGTGAGTTCCCTGACTCTGCTTTCCCTTACTGACTAGTGTCTGTGTGAAGATTATACAATGGGCAAGTGGGGCTCCCGCCACTAACTGTGGTGCCGCAATGCTGTGAACAGATCGCTTCCATGCTTTGCTGCTCCGCTCTGCGTGTAGAGAGATGCCATGCAGCGACGCATGCGCTCAGATCCCAGAGTGAGGTGAGTATATATGACAAAGCTGGAGGTTTTACATTGCAGGACATCCCACAGATACCCCTGGGGTGGGTTTGTCTGGCCCTAGAGTCTTTTAGACTTTTGCTAAGCCACCCAGAGTGAGGTGAGTATATGACAAAACTGGGGGTTTTACATTGCAGGACATCCCACATATACCCCTTGGGTGTGTTTACCTGGCCCTGGAGTCTTTTAGAATCTTTCCAAGCCACCCAGAGCAAGGTGAGTATATGACAAAGCTGGGGGGTTTCACCTTGCAGGACAGCCCAAATCAGGATACCCTTGGGTTGGGTTTACCCGGCCCTGGAGTCTTTTAGTATAGTATGCTGAATGAGTATATGCTGAAGCTGGGGGGTTTCCCATTGCAGAACAGCCCACAGATACCCCTAGGGTGGCTTTACCCGGCCCTAGAGTCTTTTAGACTCTTGTTGAGCCACCCAGAGTGAGGTGAGTATATGCTGGAGCTGGGGGGTATCACATTGCGGGACCGCCCACAGATACCCCTGAGGTGTGTTTACCCAGCCCTAGAGTCTTTTCGACTTCGCCAAGCCACCCAGAGCAAGGTGAGTATATGCTGGAGCTGGGGGGTTTCCCATTGCGGAACAGCCCACAGATACCCCTGGGGTGGCTTTACCCGGCCCTGGAGTCTTTTTGACTCTTGCCGAGCCAACCAAAGCGATGAGTATATGCCAAATCTGAGGGGGAGGGGGGTTACACTGCAGGACATCCCACAGATACCCCTGAGGTGTGTTTACCAGGCCCTGGAGTCTGTTCGACTCTTGCCGAGCCACCCAGAGTGAGGTGAGTACCGTATTTTTCGCCCTATAAGACGCACTTATTTTTCCCCAAAAGTGGGGGGGAAAATGTCCATGCGCCTTATCGGGCGAATGTAAAAAAAAAAAAAATTAATAAATTAAAAAAAAAAAAACTCACCCGTTCCCGGCGCTCCCGCGTTGTCTCTCACACTGCCAGAGCCCAGAGGAGCGGCTGCGCTCTGTCCCGGCCCCGCCACTGCGATCGCTGTCTTTTACTGGCAGCGATGACTCCCGCCGCTCCTCCGCCTGCTGCTTTTTCCGCCTGGGAAACATGCGAGCACCCAGGTCAGGGCAGCGGGTGGGCACGGCCTGCACATGCCACACTGTCTGCAATGGTGCGTTTTTGGTTTAGAATATTTTTTTTCTTATTTTTCTTCCCCAAATCCTAGGTGCGTCTTATGGGCAGGTGCGTCTTATAGGGCGAAAATACGGTATATACTGAAACTGGGGGGTTTCACACTGCAGGACATCCCAAATCAGGATACCCCTGGGGTGGGTTTACCCTGCCCTGGAGTCTTTTAGACTCTTGCCAAGAGTGAGAGGAGTATATGCTGAAGCTGGGGGGGGGGGGGGGGGGTCACATTGCTGGACATCCCACAGATACCCCAGATAGATGGATGCTTATCCCAGGCATGTTAAATTCAGTGACTGTTGATTTTTCAACTACCTCTGCTGGAAGTTTGTTCCAAGCATCTACTACTCTTTCTGTAATATAATATTTTCTAACATTGCTCCTGATCTTCCCTATGACTAGCTTCAGGTTGTGCCCCCCTTGTTCTATCATTAAGTTCCTTCTTATTGAATCCTTTCACATATTTAAAGGTCTCAGTCATGTCCTAGGACAGCCGCTGGTGGGTTTTGTTCCTCTTTAAAGTCTATTTCCGCTGGGAGCAAAATGATACTCTTAAAGTGGACTAAAACCCAGGATTTTGACTATCCTGGGTTTTGGTCCTTTCCCCGATCGGGGGTGCCCCGCTGTGTGAAGCTCCCCAGATCGCAGAGCGCAACTCACTTCTTTCTAGTCCTACAGCGCAAATGCGGCCTCTCGTCCAATCAGCACGCTGGAAGCCGCTGCCGTCACGTTGTCTAAGCCTTTGTCTAAGGGCAGCAGCTCCGAGCACGCTGGCGGCCGCATCCCCGCTTCCCTCTAACAGGGAGCGTGCCATTCACAAATACCTGGCATGGGCACACACCCTGCTAGAGGGATAGCGGGGATAGCACATGCACCATTGGACCGGGAAACAAAGTAAGTGTATGGGGCGACCCGGGGGGGTTTCACACAGCCGGGCATCCTGATTTTGGATGTCCCGGAGGGAGGGAATCAATCAGCCCGAGAATCGCTGATCAGCTTGGGTTTTGGTCCGCTTTAAGTCACTGAGCTGATCTAGTAATTTTTAAATGTTTTTCCTATGTTAGCAAATGTTTTATGGAAGCACTTTTCACTACCTGCAGTCTGTTGCTACTGGCAACCGTACACCAAGTCTGTACACCAGGACCTACAAGGACAGGCAAGTGCTGCTGGCCATGTATAAGTGTGAGTGAGCTCCCTCACCTCCGCAGCGACCATAGCAGCAGTGTTCTGCGTGTGCAGGGCTCGCTTCTCTTTTCTTGTAGATTTTGGTGTATGGTTGCCAGTAGCAACTGACTGGAGGTAGTAAAAACTACTTCCATAAAATATTTGCTAGCATAAGAAATAAATAGATAAGCTCAGCACCTTGAGGACATCATTTTGGCACCAAAAAATATTTTCAAAAATGCCATTGAAAGTAGACTTTCCCTTTAAGGTGGAGAAAGCACATGATGGGCCCCCCCTGACTTTTTGGTCCTGATGCAGTTGCTATAGTGATGCCCTGGTGGAAGGAGAAGGCTGATTAGGGGGCCCAAAGGACGTCTGTCCCATGGTTTCATCCGCTGTGAATGTTTGCTATAAAATTCATTGTTTATTTTTCTTTTGTTTTGCTGACAGCGTTTCCCGGCCAGAGGATGGCGCTGCAGCTGCTGATAACCTTGCTCGCTCCCGTCATGTCCTCCGCCGCCATCTCTTGCTATGGAGATCATGGCCAGCCTGTAGACTGGTGAGTTGACACCTCAAAGATGGACAAATGTGAGCAAAGGGGGACATGGACTCAAAAAAGGGACAGTCCCTCCAAATCAGGGACAGTTGGAAGGTATGCGATATGTTATCTCTTAAAGTGAACCAACACCCTGTAGTCTATGGGATTCCAGGGCAGGCCCCCCGGGGCGTTCAGATTTGGGATGCCCCGTTGTGACCCCCCCCCCCCCAGATAGCGGCGAGCGGGTAGAGGGAGATGCGGCTTGTCAGAATGTTAGGCCCTTATTTATGAAGGAATAGCGACAGGTAGCGACTGGTGAGCGGCCGTTAATGACGGGCCCCGCCACGAGAACGCCGGCTCCCCACCACAATCACACATTTATCAAGCCAATCCTGCTTAGCGACTGAGATAGCGCCATATAGGCACTCATTCATCATTATTCCAGCCTCAGCCCACAGCGCCAGCGTCCGACCTTGAACAGCGACAGGTATGACTTCTCGCTACCTGGCGCGCTCCAATGCATTTCAATGGGACAATCTTTAAATATTAATAATTAATTGTTATTAATGTTTTTTTTTTTTTTTTTTTATGTGAAAAATTCTGCCATTTTAGATAATTTTTTTAAGGAAAAAAAAAATTGTACAGAATTGATATTACAGGTCTGATATTAATGTATTCATATTACTAAATTATTTAAAAAACTTGTTTTTTTTGGTTTCCAAAAATATGGTTGTTTGGGGGTTAAAAAACTACTTTTAACCCATCGCCGCCAGCGCTCTGGGGTTTAAACATGCATTTTACAGCGCGAGAATTTTTTGAGCGTGATTTGTTAATGAATATGGTGGGAGCCGGTCGCTAGGGCCAGTCACTATCATGCGCTCCCATACAGCGCGGAACCTGTCAAATAGCGACTCCTCACCCAATATTCAACATTACGGCAAACCGACTGAGTCGCTATCAACTACCGAACAACGGCCAAGCACAGCGACTACTAGCGGGCGCTCTGTAAATGCCGCTACAGTCGCTCAACTGTCGCTACCTGCCGCTATTAATGAATCGGCCTCCCCGACTGTCCTTAGATGAGTGGGTAGGAGCCGATCCTAGCACGCTGATTGAACAGGAAGCTGTGCATGCGTCGTAGGACCGGATAGAGGTGACCTGAGGGGTTTCACACAGCAGAGAATGCCCAAATGGGGTGCCAAGGACCAAATCCTAGGATATTCAAAATCCTGGATTCTGGTCCACTTTAAGCAGCAAGTTCATAAAGCGTCATTGTAACAGCATATCTAGCTCAAATGGATTGTGTTAAAAAACCAAGGCACAGATGAAGAGTTTATAACCATATTAAATTTAATATACAAAGCTCAAATCCCATAGTAGCAAAAGAGATATAACAGAAGCAGCATATTGCACCGAAAGTTACAAATCAGCAGACATCATACAATGCACAACACAAAGTATTGCCAGCCAAAAGCGTTTCCTCATTAAAATCCCAAAGCCTTTATTCCAATTCAATAGTAAAAAAGCATGGTGCAGACATAAATCCCCCAGTAAATTACATGTATGTCTGCGCGTTTCGAACCCCAGGGGTTCTTACTCATGACAATATCTCCAATGCATTTACAATCATTTTATAGTAGCCGGAGGGTAGAGACCACACCCCGAGTGGGCAATCTCATTAACATATCTAATTACAACCAGTGTGCAGCTCCATCAGTGCAAAATAATTTAAATGTAAAACATTCTATATTACACCTACCCCTTCTCATTATACAATGCATACCCCGACGTTTCGAGGTGGATGATTTGTAAACGACGCTATAACAAAGAGATAACAAATCCATATACTTGTAATACAATCCATATACTTGTAAAACAATCCATATACTTGTAATACAATCCATATACTTGTAAAACAATCCATATACTTGTAATACAATCCATATACTTGTAATACAATCCATATACTTGTAATACAATCCATATACTTGTAAAACAATCCATATACTTGTAATACAATCCATATACTTGTAATACAATCCATATACTTGTAATACAATCCATATACTTGTAATACAATCCATATACTTGTAAAACAATCCATATACTTGTAATACAATCCATATACTTGTAATACATTCCATATACTTGTAATACAATCCATATACTTGTAATACAATCCATATACTTGTAATACATTCCATATACTTGTAATACAATCCATATACTTGTAATACAATCCATATACTTGTAATACATTCCATATACTTGTAAAACAATCCATATACTTGTAAAACAATCCATATACTTGTAATACATTCCATATACTTGTAATACATTCCATATACTTGTAATACAATCCATATACTTGTAATACATTCCATATACTTGTAAAACAATCCATATACTTGTAAAACAATCCATATACTTGTAATACATTCCATATACTTGTAATACAATCCATATACTTGTAATACAATCCATATACTTGTAATACATTCCATATACTTGTAATACATTCCATATACTTGTAATACAATCCATATACTTGTAATACAATCCATATACTTGTAATACATTCCATATACTTGTAAAACAATCCATATACTTGTAAAACAATCCATATACTTGTAAAACAATCCATATACTTGTAAAACAATCCATATACTTGTAAAACAATCCATATACTTGTAAAACAATCCATGTACTTGTAATACATTCCATATACTTGTAATACATTCCATATACTTGTAATACAATCCATATACTTGTAATACAATCCATATACTTGTAATACAATCCATATACTTGTAATACAATCCATTTACTTGTAATACAATCCATTTACTTGTAATACAATCCATTTACTTGTAATACAATCCATTTACTTGTAATACAATCCATATACTTGTAAGCATGTACTGCATACTAATCTGTTTTTGGAGGCCATCGCCACCTGGTGGTAATTTTGTATATAGCACTTTACTTGTCTTTTGCCATGAACCTTTGATATACAAATGCAATCCTTTTTTTGCAATTATAACAATGTGTATCAGTTTTCTTAAACCTTTGGCATATAGTTCTTAGTAGAGGGTAGATGGCACTAGCCCTTAAACCGGACCTTCACCATGATTTATTGAAAAGCCCAAACCCTTAAAAAACGAGCATCTAAAGTTGATATATTTTAAGTTTTTAGTCACTTACTTATTATTCTTTCCCCCACTGGGCTGCAACTCTGTTCAGGACTTTAGGATACGGGTGCCACCATCTTGACTCAGAAGCATCACATACTGAGGAGTGGAGAGTGGGATAAAGTACAGGGGGGCGGGTTATAGCTGTGCTTTGCTCAGACAGAGCAGAGCTGGAGTCAGGGAAAGGTACAGTTAGAAGGCACTTCCTGTTTGCAGGCTGCCTGATGTGGGTAATCTGTATGTACAGGGTGTGGGAAACATATATGATATATAGATAGAGATATTATTCAGGATGAAGGCCTGCTTTAAGATAACCTGAACCCAACTTGTGCCTGTGGTGTGCAAATTAACCATACTTGTATTAAAGTGGACCAAAACCCAGCGTGATCGATTCCCTCCTCCCGGAGCTTTCAAAATTGGGATGTCCCGCTGTGGGAAACCCCCTGGGTCAACCATACACTCACTTACCTTGCGCGAGCCGTGGCCCCATCCCCGATATCCCTCTAGCAGGACGCATGCGCGCACCAGGCATTTGTGAATGGCCAGCACGGGCACCCTTCCTTTTTAGAGGCAAGATGGGGATGCGGCCGCCAGCGCGCTCGAAGTCGCTGGCCTTAGATGATGCATGCGGCGTAGGACCGGGAAGAGGTAAGTCGCGCTCAGCGATCTGGGGAGTTTCACACAGCGGGGCAGGGTGTCCCGGGGGAAAGGCCCAAAACCCAGGATAGTCAAAATCTTGGGTTTTGGTCCACTTTAATTGTGTACCCCTGGCTATGTGCCCATTGCTCTGCTCACATGCATGGCTGCCAACCAATCAGCTTCTTACTTGTTCTGCCCTCCATTTAAACAATGTATTGCTACCGATAGTAATGTTGATGGGGTTTCTCCTTTCAGGTTCATTGTGTACAAGTTGCCTAAGCTGGAGCACGACCACAGTGCAGAAGCGGGGATGGCCTACATGTACCAGGATGGCGACAGCGGCGGATGGGTGCCAGGGGCCTCCCTGATGAACAGCACGGACAGTGCCGCCGGCCGGACCCTGCAGCAGCTTTACAGTTCCTCACAGTCACAGGTGAGCCCACGGGGGGTTCTGATCTTTCACACATGTAAAGATGTGGAGGCTGATTCACTACTAGCGGCATGTATTGCCAGATGAGCGTCTGTATAGCAGCGACCACTAGTAGGCGCTGTAAGCAGGGAATGCCTCAGTCGCTCTAGTAACCTGGCCGACATTGATGAATGTGATGTGTGTTGGGCGCTCTACTGGGCAGGATTATAAGGGGGGTGCAAGGGGCGCAAGCCCACTTGCCCTTCAAAGGGGGCCTCCACCAACCTTTGGGTTATGGTCTGGTCCAAGAGGCTTTTCAGTCTTTGACCTGATGGGCCGCCAGGCTAGCAACAAAGATATCGGCGGCAGTGAGGCCCCCGCAGCCTGGGCAGCCAAAGCCACCACAGGGCAGGACGGAGAGTCTAGAGCAGCAAAGCCGCCGTCAGCAACGCTACAGTGATGTGTGCAGAGCTGTCACTGCACATAAGCCACCAAGCACAGCCGCTGGCAGCTCAATGCAGGGAACCAGCCGGGCGACTACACTACCCCCCACCCAGAATGGCAAAGCAGGAGTTCCCGAGCAGCACACACCCGCACAAGGGGGGCACAAGGGACTCCATCTGACGTTCCAGTAAGTAGGCGGGTGCCAGACAACCACCAATCAGTTACTTGGCTGGACTATTATTTTAAAGGAAAAAAAAATTGTATATGGGGCCTCCCCCAGATTTTGTGCCGGGGTCTCCACCAAACTTAATACGACCCTGGCGCTTTAACACCAGTACAGCAATGCAGCGAGCGAGAGTTAGCGCCAGCACAGTGTGTCCGGCACTCGACGCTCCACACCAACAGATACACACAGCGTCGGCGCTCTAAATCTGGCCAGATGCTGCCTGCCGCTATCCCCTTAGGAGAAGGAATAGCGACAGGTAGCGACTGGTGAGCGGCCGGTAATGACGGGCCCCGCCACGAGAACACCGGCTCCCCACCACAATCACACATTTATCAAGCCGATCCTGCTTAGCGACTGAGATAGCGCCATATAGCGACTCATTCATCATTATTCCAGCCTCAGCCCACAGCGCCAGCGTCCGACCTTGAACAGCGACAGGTATGACCTCTCGCTACCTGGCGCTCTCCAATGCATTTCAATGGAACAATCTTTAAATATTCATAATTAATTGTTATTAATGTTTTGTTTTTTTTTTTCAATGTGAAAAATTCTGTGACCACTTCTGCCATTTTAGATAATTTTTTTAAGTTAAAAAAAAAATGTACAGAATTGATATTACAGGTCTGATATTAATGTATTCATATTACTAAATTCTTTAAAAATTTTTTTTTTTTTTGTTTCCAAAAATATGGTGGTTTGGGGGTTAAAAAACTACTTTTAACCCATCGCCGCCAGCGCTCTGGGGTTTAAACAAGCATTTCACAGCGCGAGAATTTTTGGAGTGTGATTTTTTGATGAATATGGTGGGAGCCGGTCGCTCTGACCAATCGCTATCATGTGCACCCATACAGCGCGGAACCTGTCAAATAGCGACTCCTCACCCAATATTCAACATTATGGCAAACCGACCGAGTCGCTATCAACTACCGAACAATGGCCAAGCACAGCGACTACTAGCGGGGGCTGTGAAAATACCGCTACGGTCGCTCAACTGTCGCTACCTGCCGCTATTAATGAATCGGCCTCCCCGTCTCCTGAGTCTTCCTTTACTCTAGCACCCCCTGCCTGCCATAAACAGCACTGCCACAGAAAGAGCTCTCACAGTGATATCATCAGCAGTGAGAGGAATAGCGGACATCCCAACATCTGAGAAACATTTGTCTAATTTAAACAAAAACAAAACTCTATACAAAAAAGAAAGGACTTATGCCTTGGAGTTAAATTAAATGTTTGGCAAAATGCCAAGGGGGAGCCTCACAATTATTATTATAAAGAGGAGAGGAAAACATGACAATAATGTCTGTGTCTTCAGTGCCTGTACTCATAGCCGGCCTTTGGGGTGTGCGAGGTGTACAGTTGCACAGGGCACCATCCCAACCTCTCTGTACTGGGGCGCCAGCAGCTCTCGACTGGACCAGCAAGCCTCTCTTTTCCAAAATACCCCACATCTCTCTCCTTTCCTTTCTTCTCCTTTTTCTCTTTTACCTTTTTTCTTCTTCTTGAATTTTACTTTCTCCTTCTTTCTATTATTTCATGATCGTTCAATTTCCTCTCTTTCCGTATCTCACCTTTTTCAAGTCACTTCCACATTCCCTCTACATTTCAGCTCCTTTACATCTTTCTCCTTTTTTACTTTCCCCTCTCTTTCTTTCTTTCTTCCTATCTTCCTCCCCCTTTCTTTCTTTCTTTCTTTCTTTCTTTCTTTCTTTCTTTCTTTTCTTCCACCCTCCCTCCCTCTCGCCCCCTCTTCCTCCCTCCCTCCTCTCTCTCTCTTCCTCCCTCTCTTTCTTTCTGCCTTTCTTTCTCCCTCCCTCCCTTTCTTTTTCTTTTTTTTTCTTCCTTCCTCCTCCCTCCCTCTTTCTTTCTTTTCTTTTTTTCTCACTTCCTTCCTCCCTCCCTCTTTCTTTCTTTCTTTCTTTCTTTCTTTCTTTCTTTCTTTCTTTTCTTCCACCCTCCCTCCCTCTCGCCCCCTCTTCCTCCCTCCCTCCTCTCTCTCTCTTCCTCCCTCTCTTTCTTTCTGCCTTTCTTTCTCCCTCCCTCCCTTTCTTTTTCTTTTTTTTTCTTCCTTCCTCCTCCCTCCCTCTTTCTTTCTTTTCTTTTTTTCTCACTTCCTTCCTCCCTCCCTCTTTCTTTCTTTCTTATTCCCTCCTTCCTTCCTCTCTCCCTCCCTCTTTCTTTCTTTCTTATTCCCTCCTTCCTCTCTTCCTCCCTCCCTCTTCTCTCTCTCCCTCTCTCTCTCTTTCTCTGCATCCGTCACTTTTCAATACCTTTTTCTAGTCCTATCTAACTCCCTTGCTTTCTCTTTCTCCACTGTTCTCATCCACTGTGTTTTATCTCTGCAGGATGTGGCGTATATACTCTATAATGATCAGCCTCCTGAAGTCCCACCCAACGCCATTCGCGGCCACACCAAAGGTATTTTCAATTATTTTTTCATTTCTGCTGATGATTAAATGGTGGGCTTGAATAGCAGCTCTGAGAGTGGCATCAATACAGAGGGGGCGTGGTCTGGACTAGCTCCTCAAGCCAGGTTTGGTGGCCCACATTGGCACGGTAGCACTGGAGGGGCAGATAAGAAAGTAAATTTCCTCGTTCACGGCGCTGAGCTGACAGGCGACACATTGCTGGAGAAACGCTTGGCAAGGTAAGCTGCTGTTTCCTTTTTTAACCTTATGCATGAAATTCCTTTAATTTTTAATTTAATTTTTTTAAGATAAAAAATAAAAAATAAGAGTCTATCTTATACGTTTCCCACACCCTGTACATACAGATTGCCCACATTAAAAATCATCCTACCTGCATCTACTGCATGTTATGAGCCTTTAAAGTGGACCAACATCCAGGATTTTGACTATCCTGGGTTTTGGTCCACTTCGGTGGGGCTCCCCGATCGGCCCCGCTGTGTGAAACCCCCCAGAAACCCCCAAAAACTCACCTCTCCCCGCTCCCACGTGAACGCCGCAGCCAATCCCCGCCAACGTCCAGGCGGGGGACAGGAACGTACAAGCCGCTTCCGCCGCCGCCGCCTCCCGCGCGTCACTCTCGGCGCCCCTGCGCCCGCACCGGCCATTCACAGAGGGGGCGCGGGAGGTGGCGGCGGCGGAAGCGGCGGCAGATCAGGTAAGGTCTTTTTGGGGTTTCTGGGGGGGTTTCACCCCGCGGGACATCCCGATCTCGGATGTCCCGCGGTGAGGGAGGTGTTCGGCCCGGGAATCTTATAGATTTCCGGGCCGATCACCCCTGGGTGTTGGTCCACTTTAAACATCTAAGAAGGCGGCTCATGGGGCATCAGGGCATCAGCCTGCAAACAGGAAGCGTCTTGTGACTGTGCCGCTCTGCATTCTGGAATTTCTGTCTTTTTCCTGACCCCAGCTCTGCTCTGTCTGTGCAAAGCACAGCTATAACCTGTACCCTGTACTTTATCCTGCTCTCCTCTCCTCAGTATGTGATGCTACTGAGGCAAGATGGCGGAGCCCGTATTCTAAAGTCCTGCACAGATTTGCAGACCGGGGGGGGGGGGGGGGGGGGGGAGAATAAAAAGTAAGCGACTGAAAAAAACTTAAATTCTATTAATTTTAGATGCTGGGGAATCATTTTTTTAAGGGTTTGGCCTTTTCATTAAATCACGCTGAAGGTCCGGTTTAATCTTTGATTTTCTCAGCTAGTGCTCCCCCTAGTGGCTACAATCAGCCTGAAAGTGGGGTTATAGCCAACTGCGGGGCTGAGGTGACAGGAGGGCAGTTGTAAGGCTCAAATCTGCCCCACACAGACTTTTCAGGGAGGGTTTAGGTCTACTTTATGCTCCACAACAAGTACAAAAAGTAAAAAGAGAATTGTGATTTCCAAAATGTGTGACTTGCTGTTTGTTTTGCAGGTGTGGTTCTCCTGGACAAGGAGACGGGCTTCTGGCTGGTGCACAGCACCCCGCACTTCCCTAACCCGAGCTCCCTCAAGTATGAATGGCCCAGCAGCGCCCATCACAACGGCCAGTCCTTCATTTGTGTCACCTACCCCTACCAACAGTTCAAGGAGATTGGTAAGAGCGGCTGGGACTTGATTCATTTACATTCTTTTAAATTAAAAAAAAATTTTTAATGCATGGATGGCCATTGTATGCTTGCGCACACATAGGAATTCATCCTCCGCGTTTAACCCATCCGTGCAGTGAGTGTACACATGCCCGGAACGGTGGGCTTCCTTAATTACGGCGCCCGGGGAGCGGTTGGGGGGTTAGGTGCCTTCATTCATGTACCAGGATTCAAACCTGCCACCCTCCGGTCACAAGTACGCTCCCTTACCTCTAGGCCACAATTGCCCCCTGAATAAGGTTGGTATGTCTAGGATGCCCCATAATTTAAAACAAACCTACACCCTTTACCAGTGGCAGACAGGGGCCAAAAATCAGCCCTGGATGCTACCAGTCCCTGGCCGGCCCAAGACATCCTTGCTGAGTTCCCCCCCCAACCATGATGCCGGGCTCTAGCATTAGGGCCTGGGGTTCCCTGGCTTGTGGGTACAGGGGGTTGAGAGGGAGACAGGGATTGAATGTGGGTGGTAAAAGCAGCAGCCCAACTGGCCCCAAAGCAGAGCAGCCCACCGGGCATTGTCCCGGGTCTCCCTATGGCCAGTCCACCCCTGCCCTTTACCTACCTACACCCATGCAATGAGACGGGGAGACTAATTTAGGACTAGCGCCACGTATCGCCGTGTGAGTGTCTATGTAGCAGCACTTAGAGCGTCCACTGCAAGTGGGTGTCAGGCGCTGTGACCTAGCTTAGCGGCCAGAGAAGTGACGCTGTACTATCCTGTCCAGCATTGATAAATGTGATGTCTGTAGGGGGTGCTGTAGAAGCCTCTCCCTGATTCACTGCAGAGCCAATCAGGAACACTAGGTGGTGTCCCGAGGTCAAAGCGTTCAAGACTACGCTACATCTAACAACAGTACTCAAGAAAAAAAGAGGGACGGGGAACTAGAAACAAGACCGCACCAGCTACAATAAAAGGAGTGTGAACATGAGAGGGTAGAGGCACACAAAGTGCATTATTGAACCAAACAAAGTCCCACAACTCCACAATCTATCCTCTCCAAACAATGGCACCACTCAAAAATGTAAATAAATATAATACTTCTTTATTAATTGGGCAAAAAAAACTATGTGTGTTTGCCCTGGTGAAGTGACGGGCAGTCGTCGCGCAACGCGTCGGCGGGAGTGTTTATCTGGTCTGCTTTTTCTGTTCCCTGGCTGTCCTCTTATCAGATGTATTAGTTTTGTATATTGTTGTATTTATATTATATGAATTGTTGCACTGGCACATAGCACTTTAATTGGCACATTGCACAGGCCTTTAGATTTTGCACAGTAGAGTGTATTAGGTTAGTTTTTAGTTATTTCTGTACACAGCATTATATATAGACAGTCAGGGTTATCAAATAGCAGAGATATAATTTATTATCAATTTATAGTCATGGCCCAAAAGCTATTGCTATCTTAGGGGGCTGTGTGTGCCCCCCCCCCCTTTTTTCCTTCACAGGTGTATATATATGTATTTTAACTGTTTTTAAAGATTGTAATTTTGTATATAGTTTTTTTTTGCCCAATTAATAAAGAAGTATTATATTTATTTACATTTTTGAGTGGTGCCATTGTTTGGAGAGGATAGATTGAGGAGTTGTGGGACTCTTCAGGGTTTGTTTACATCTAACAACAGGACAATGCTGCAGTGACCAATAGGTAGCGCCAGTTAAGTGCGTCCAGCAATCGGCGCTGAATCCCGTATTCAAGGAAAAACTACACACAACCAGTGTCCACGCTCTAAAATTAGGCGCTCTAGCATAGAGCACCAGACGCTGTGTGATAAAAGTATGTTTCTCAACACATCCACCAGCACCAGAGTGAAAATATATGGAATCACATTGTTTTAACACTGTGACAGTGACACTGCAATGGCCGAGCTGCACATACAATTCTGCATAAAAAAAATTAAACACAATAAAAGTGTTTACAGGGCAGGAGAGGCCACACAATGATTTGAGCCCAAAACTTCAAATTTTACTTTAGCAACACGCTATTTATACACAACCAAATGAAACACCATTGAAATGTATGGGAGAGCGAGACTGAGCAACAGGTACTACATGGCGCTGCTGAACCTAGAGCGCCGGCGCTATACGCTGAGCCGCCTGTAGTAATACATGTGATGCTATTTGAGGCGCTCACCAGATTGACTTTCCTAAATGTGGTTTCACCTACAGCGACCAGTGTTCATGTGACGCTACGTAGCACTACCTGGTGTTAGCGTTTCTTAGTCTTAGTCCACCACTGGCTCTAAAAGTGCTGGAGAAAAGCTTAGTGGGTTATGCAATCAGGGTGAGCGTGATATAAATTGATCAGGACCAGGATGTTGCTGTACATGTCTGTTTTCCTTTTAGGCACACAATTACTGTACAACACTATTACACCTTATGACTCCTCTGTCCCGGACCCTTTCGGAGGGGACCTACCAAACTTAGAGGCCGCGGCAAAGAAGAAACCATTGACCTCTCCGCCCTGGAACCGCCTAGCGAACCTCACCTCTGCTGGGGGCAAACAGTTCTTAAGCTTTGCCAAACATGGCAATTTTGGAGATGGTGAGTTACTGGTCACCTAGTTATTAGAGATAAATAATATAGCGTGACATTGTAGGCTGATCCACTGAAGATCCAACTGGTGTAATAGCATGATCAGGAGCTGGGTTACTGTTCAATTACATTCAGGAGTTGGGTTATTGTAATAAGATGTCTCAAGCATAAACTGAGGTTTAGGAGTTAGGTCACTGTAATAAGATGTTATGGGGTAGTTGCTGTAATAGGATATTATAGGGGTAATACACCCATGAGCGGGGTTACTGTAATAACACATTACAGTGGTAATACAGTCAGGAGCTGGATTACTGTAGCAAGAGGTCACGGGGCTTTTGCACAGAAGCTGGGTTACTGTAATTGGACATTACAGGGGTAATACAGTCTGGAGCTGGGTTACTGTAATAAGACATTACAGGGGTAATACACTCTGGAGCTGGGTTACTGTAATTGGACATTACAGGGGTAATACAGTCTGGAGCTGGGTTACTGTAATAAGACATTACAGGGGTAATACAGTCTGGAGCTGGGTTACTGTAATTGGACATTACAGGGGTAATACACTCTGGAGCTGGGTTACTGTAATTGGAAATTACAGGGGTAATACAGTCTGGAGCTGGATTGCTGTCACAGGGCTCTTGCACATGAGCTTGGTTATTTAAGACTTTACAGGGTAATACACTCAAGATTTGGGCTAATATAACAAGATGTCGCAGGTATTTTGCACAGGAGTTAGGTTACTGTAATAAGAAGTTGCAGCGGTGATACGCTCAAGAGCTGAGTTACTATAACAAGATGCCGGGCTTTTGCACAGGGGATGGGGTACTGTTATAAGACATTACAGGAGTAATACACTCTGGAGCTGGGTTACTGTAATTGGACATTACATGGGTAATACAGTCAGAAGCTGGCTTACTGTGATAAAACATTACAGGGGTAAAACAGTCAGGAGTTACAGGGGTGATACACTCAAGAGCTGGGTTACTATAACAAAATGTCGGGTTTTTGCACAGGAGATTACTGTAATAAGACATTACTGGGGTATACAGTCAGGAGCTGGGCTATAGTAATATGTTACTGGCATTATACACTCATGGGTTGGATTACTGTGCTAAGATATTATGGGGTAATACAATCAGGAGCTGGGTTACTGTACTCTAATACTAATTAAAAGACTTAGGAGCTGGGTTCATAAAATGATACTGGTGCAATACACTCATGGGTTGAGTTACTGTAAAAAGGTGTAATGGGGTAATATACTCTTGAGTTGGATTTCTGAAATAATAATACAGGGTTAATGAACCCAGGAGCTAGCTTACTGTAATTGGAGGTTGGTGGGGTAATGTACTCAGGATCTTTTTATGGTACTGGAATAATATTACGTTCAGGAGCTAGGCTGCTGTAATATAATGCTACACAAGTATTACATTCAGGTGTAGATGTAATAAGTCACTATTGGGCTAGCATACTAGCTTAGTATAGTAAGAAGTAATAAACAGGTTATTATTATAACAAATTTTTATAATGTAATCTGCCCCTCAGAAGCTTGGTTACTATAGTAAAATATGATGTTATAAGACCCTTAGAAGCTGGGCCGCTTTGGTAAGATGTTATGATCTAATACGACCCTTAGAAGCTGGGTTGCTATAGTAAGATGTTATAGGCACAGTAACTGGGTTACTTTAGCAAAATGTTATTGTATAATAAGTCCCTAAGGAGCTTGGTTACTATAGCAAGATGTTATGGTGTAATTAGGCACTTGGAAACTGGGTCACTGTAACAAGATGTTATAGTGTAATAAGACACTCAGGTCACTGTAACAAGATGTTATAGTGTAATAAGACACTCAGGGACTGGGTTATTGTAACAAGTTGTTAACGTGTAATAACACAGGATCTGGGTTATCAGAGCAAGATAGTACTGGTGTAATAAGACCCTCAGAAGCTGGGTTAATATAGCAAGAGGTTATAGGCGTAATAACTGGGTTACTGGTTAAAGTGAAATAAGACCCTCAAGAGTTTGATGTTCTAGCTGGGGTTACTATAGTATGATGTTCTAGTGTAATAAGACACACAGAATCTAGGTTACTATAACAAGATGTATAAGTGTAACGTGTAGAAGCTGGGTTACTAAAGTAAGATGTTATAGACAGAATAACTGGAAAGCTATAGCATGTTTCTGTAGTGTAATAAGACCCTCAGAAGATTGGTTACTATAGCAAGATGTTATGATGTAATAAGACACTTAGGAGCTGGGTTGCTCTAACAAGTTGTTATAGTGTTATATGACACTCAGAAGCTGGGTTACCATATCAAGATTAGTATTATGGTATAATGAGACACTGTGCTGCTATAGCAAAATGTATGGATGTATTAAGACACTTAGGAGCTGGGTTGCTCTAACAAGTTGTTATAGTGTTATATGACACTTAGGAGCTAGGTTACTATAGCAAGATTAGTATTATGGTGTAATGAGACACTGCACTGCCATAGCAAGATGTATTGATGTAATAAGACACTTAGAAGCTGGGTTGCTGTAACAAGTTGTTATAGTGATATATGACATTTAGGAGTTGGGTTACTATAGCAAGATTAGTATTATGGTGTAATGAGACACTGCACTACTATAGCAAGATGTATTGATGCAATAGGTCACTTAGGAGCTGGGTTGCTGTAACAAGTTATTATAGTGTTATATGACACTCAGAAGCTGGGTTACTATAGCAAGATTAGTATTATGGTCTAATGAGACACTGCACTGCTATAACAAGATGTATTGATGTAATAAGACACTTAGGAGCTGGGTTGCTGTAACAAGTTATTATAGTGTTATATGACACTCAGAAGCTGGGTTACTATAGCAAGATTTGTATTATGGTGTAACGAGAGACTGCACTGATATAGAAAGGTGTATTGATGTACTAAGACTCTTAGGAGCTGGGTTGCTGTAACAAGTTGTTATAGTGTTATATGACACTTAGGAGCTAGGTTACTATAGCAAGATACAGTATTATGGTCTAATGAGACACTGCACTGCTATAGCAAGATGTATTGATGTAATAAGACACTTAGGAGTTGGGTTGCTGTAACAAGTTGTCATAGTGTTATATGAGACTTAGGATCTGGGTTATTATAGCAAGATACAGTATTATGGTGTAATGAGTCAATGGGCTACTATAGCAAGATGTATTGATGTATTAAGACACTTAGAAGCTGGGTTGCTCTAACCAGTTGTTAGTGATATATGACACTTAGGATCTTACTATAGCAAAATACAGTATTATGATGTAAGGAGACACTGCGCTGCTATAGCAAGATATATTGATGTAACAAGACACTTAGGAGCTGGGTTGCTGTAACAAGTTGTTATATGACACCTAGGAGCTGGGTTGCTGTAACAAGTTGTTATATGACACTTAGGCGCTAGGTTACTATAAAAATATACAGTATTATGGTGTAATGAGACACTGGGCTGCAATAGCAACAAGTTATGATGTAATAAGACACTTAGGACTCTGGTTGCTCTAATAAGTTGTTATAGTGTTATATCATGTGTATGATTAAGAGCCTGACCAGGCTTGAAACGCGTCACTAGGTGCTTGCCTTTTGTTGTTACTGGGCCATTTCAATTACCTAATAGTTTCACAAAAAGCTGTTTTTAACTGGATGGATTAAAAGCTATGTTTTAAGGAGAAGCTGGACAAATCACTGTTATATAGTGTTATATCACACTTAGGAGCTAGGTTACTATAGCAAGATTATGGTGTAATGAGACAATGGGCTGCAATAGCAACAAGTTATGATGTAATAAGACACTTAGGACTCTGGTTGCTCTAACAAGTTGTTATAGTGTTATATCACACTTAGGAGCTAGGTTACTATAGCAAGATTAGTATTATGGTGTAATGAGACAATGGGCTGCTATAGCAAGATCTATTGATGTAATAAGGCACTTAGTAACAATAGCAAGATATTATGGTGGAGGTAATACAACCTTCAGAGGTTAGGTGATGGTTACACATTCGTTGTGATATATGAGAATATAGTATAATGTGATGTTAATATTTTCTCCCTGTGCAGACCTGTACTCTGGATGGGTGTCCGAGGCATTGAAGTCGGATCTGTGCGTTCAGTTTTGGTTGAATTCCAGGAAGACCCTCCCGTCTAACTGCTCTCTGGCCTATCACACGTACAACATTGCGAACATCACATTTGGTTCCTCCATCCAGTTCAGCTCCCACCGTGATCACTCCAAGTGGTGTGTGACCTGGTCAGATAGCCCGGGCTGGGCCTGCATTGGGGATATGAACCGGAACCACGAGGAGGAGAGCAGAGGGGGAGGTACAATATGTAGCCAAGATCCTAATGTTTGGAAGGCTTTTAAAAACCTGGTGTGTGAATATAGCAAATGCGAAGTGAGAGCCAGTGTAAATATGCGGAACCTTGGAGACAAAGAACTGAGGAGATTCTGGGAAACTGATAACTTATAGGATTCCATTTGAAATGAGCAGGGCAACTCAAGATGGCCATATGAGCAGGAACCTCCTACAGTCCTAATTTTTCTATAGTATCCTTTCCAAGCTTTTATAGGCTCCACTAAGTGCCTACAGTGCGAGCGAATTGGTTCTCCATAATCCTGGGTAATCTACACAAAAATGGAGGATCACTCCCATATCACAAAAAGCTGTGAGTCAGCTGTGAGCTGTTTACATTGTAAAAGCATCCCACACAAAAAGGAGGGGGCTCTTCTCAATGTAACCATGGGACTTAACCGTGCTTGTTATATTGTACAACTTGAAGCAGAGATGCAGCAGAATGAAATTTACAATGAGAGCTGCTGCCTATGTATGTATCCTGTATTTGTTGTTTCTGAGAGATCATCCTGCAGGTTTTAAAGTGGGTGTCCAATCACATGGTAACCCCCCTGGCACAGAGGCGGGTTGGGGTGGGGACTACAATAAAAATAACTCCTTACCCAGTCCAGAATCACTGGGCACTGCCATCTTGGATCTGTTTCCCCTGCTCTATGCGTGGCTCTGTCCATCCGTTCATTTAAATGGGCAGATTGGCATGAAGCTGATCTGTGCATGGTCCATGCGGCCGCCGCAGGATCGCTGTTGACTACACTTGATTGCGGATGAAATAAGGAGTTTTTTGTATTGCAACCCCTCTATCCTGCCTCGGTGGCAGGGGAGGAGGGTTACTGGGTGACTAGACATCCACTTTAAACCCAGCCATTTTTTTTTCATTTAGTTTTGGCTAAGTTGAGGACTTGACCAATCGGGGTGTTCATCTTCCATGGGAACTAAAGGGGTGTTAATGGTACATATGCCCCATAATATGTGTGATCCCTATAGATTTAATATTACAGCATGGACCGAAATCGGGCACTAGAGTCTAAAAGTCCCTGGGGCCAGGTGAATTGGGAAGCCCCACTGTGCAACCCCCCAAAATCACCATCACCTCAATACTCCCACAGATCATGCACAGGCCTCCAACCACCGCCTCGCTGTGCGTACTCACCGCATACTGATGTTAACAACCATCGTCAGCCCCAGTATTGACTTGTCAGCATACTGCAAGGCAAATAAAGGATCATTTTGGGTACTATGTTGACCTAGGTTGCCAGAAACAGGGGGACATTTCTGCCTCTATTTGGACCTTGTGTTGGTGAGATATGAAGCATCCCATTGCTAACCAAGAGCTTTCAGGTGGGGCAGCAGGACTTTTACGCACTTTCACAATTCTTAAAGTGATCTAGTCTCAATGTCTGCCAGCCTTGCATACAGCCATGCGACCATACAGCCAGCCTTGTATCAGGCCATGCAGCCAGCCTTGTATCAGGCCATGCAGCCAGCCTTACATACAGCCATGCGACCATACAGCCAGCCTTGTATCAGGCCATACAGCCAGCCTTGCATACAGCCATGCGACCATACAGCCAGCCTTGTATCAGGCCATGCAGCCAGCCTTACATACAGCCATGCGACCATACAGCCAGCCTTGTATCAGGCCATACAGCCAGCCTTGCATACAGCCATGTGACCATACAGCCAGCCTTGTATCAGGCCATACAGCCAGCCTTGCATACAGCCAGCCTTACATACAGCCAGCCTTGTATCAGGCCATACAGCCAGCCTTACATACAGCCATGTGACCATACAGCCAGCCTTGCATACAGCCATGCGACCATACAGCCAGCCTTGTATCAGGCCATACAGCCAGCCTTACATACAGCCATGTGACCATACAGCCAGCCTTGCATACAGCCATGCGACCATACAGCCAGCCTTGTATCAGGCCATGCAGCCAGCCTTACATACAGCCATGCAGCCATACAGCCAGCCTTGTGTCAGGCCATACAGCCAGCCTTACATACAGCCATGCAGCCAGCCTTACATACAGCCATGCAGCCAGCTTTACATACAGCCATGCAGCCAAACAGCCAGCCTTGTATCAGGCCATACAGCCAGCCTTGTGTCAGGCCATACAGCCAGCCTTACATACAGCCATGCAGCCAGCCTTACATACAGCCATGCAGCCAGCCTTACATACAGCCATGCAGCCAGCCTTACATACAGCCATGGGACCATACAGCCAGCCTTGCATACAGCCATGCGACCATAAAGCCAGTCTTACATATGACTACACACCCATCCTTGCATATGGCTATACAGCCATGCAGCCAGTCTAGCATACAGCCATACAGCCGGCCTAGCATATGGTCATGCAGCCAGCCTAGCATACAGCCATCCAGTCGGCCTAGCATACGGCCATGCAGCCAGCCTAGCATACAGCCATGCAGCCGGCCTAGCATACAGCCATCCAGTCGGCCTAGCATACGGCCATGCAGCCAGTCTAGCATACAGCCATCCAGTCGGCCTAGCATACGGCCATGCAGCCAGCCTAGCATACAGCCATCCAGTCGGCCTAGCATACGGCCATGCAGCCAGCCTAGCATACAGCCATGCAGCCGGCCTAGCATATGGTCATGCAGCCAGCCTAGCATACAGCCATCCAGTCGGCATAGCATACGGCCATGCAGCCAGCCTAGCATACAGCCATGCAGCCGGCCTAGCATATGGTCATGCAGCCAGCCTAGCATACAGCCATCCAGTCGGCATAGCATACGGCCATGCAGCCAGCCTAGCATACAGCCATGCAGCCGGCCTAGCATACAGCCATGCAGCCAGCCTAGCATACAGCCATCCAGTCGGCCTAGCATACGGCCATGCAGCCGGCCTAGCATACAGCCATCCAGTCAGCCTAGCATACAGCCATCCAGTCAGCCTAGCATACAGCCATGCAGCCGGCCTAGCATATGGTCATGCAGACAGCCTTTTTTATAGATATAAAGTCAGCCTTACATACAGCCCTGCAGCCATACAGCCAGCTTTGCCAATTACATTTTGGCTATACAAACTGCCTTTGATACGACCATATGGTCAGCCTTGAAGGCGGAGGAAACCCCCCTTGAGTCCATAAGACAGTTCAGCACGGGAAATCTGAATTAAACGAGCATCACTGATTGGCTGAGTGCATGTGCCATGGGAATGAGGAGTTTAGAGGCAATCCTGGGGGATACACACAGCGGGGCATCCCAAATCACCATGTCCTGCCAGATAGAAACGAAAGCCAAGTAAGTCCATTTCTTGGGTGTTCCTCTTTAATAGACCCTTTCCGCATAGCCTACCTTGTTCTCAGGGGGATATATTGGGCATTTATAGGTGATTTTCAATACGTTGGCAAATCAAGTGGTCTCCATAAGGTGAGAGGATCCCTTGACAAATCTCATAATATTTGAAGCACATGGCCTAAAGCCAACCATAGAAATGCAAGGGCAATAGGATGAGCAGGCTCGATCCTACCACCCTGGGGCATTTATGGCAGCACAGGCAATTGATATGTACTATAGGATTAGGTCAAATGAATCAAGCTGCAGTCATAGGCGGACAGGACAACCCTTATATTAAGAAATGGTAGGACAGAGCATTTCAAGAGGTGTCTATTGATAGAAAACAAAGTGGTTCATTCATAGACCCTGATGTATAGGTACCTTTACTTTATGGAGGCAGCTGAAACTATGTGAAATGTCCAATAAATGCTTTATAACACTTTGCACACTGTCTCAAGGCAAATTTTGTATGATTTGGATATTAAATACTTTTTTTCCCTTAAATTTAAATCTTAAACCGACTCCTTCATTCTTTAAGTAACTAAATATAGTCCGACCCTCAGTAGAGGATTTCGCTGGCTTTCTCAATTTAGAATCACTGGTACAAAAACTTCTAAAAACTTCAGCATAACTAATTGTCAAATGCAACAAGAACTTGCATATCACTGGGTTGATCTCCTTTGCTTCAAAATAGTTTGCATTGCAAAGCTCATCTTGGGAGTAACAATTTATTAAAAAGGACCAGAATCCCCCTGCGACATCCCGATTATGGATTCCCATGTCACTCGCCATTGCTGTAGCGTCCTGACAATCCCCTTCTTTACCACTCTGGATGCCCCTGCCGGCATCCAATCAGGGCTTCTGCGGGGGCGCTGTTTAGCGCTATGCATGTCATGTGGTATCATGTCGAGCGGGTTCACACCTAAGGGCATCCCAGTTCAGGGGGATGTTGTCCTCTTTTTTTCTTACTTATGTCACTACATTTAAAGTGAAAGGTTTCCTAGCCCCACTGAGGTGTACGCAAAGGTGTAAAGGTATAATTTGCATTGGCCTGTCTACTGCAAGGGATTCTGGGAAAAATTCCATTATTTCTTTGAGTGGTGGTGGCGCCCTTTGTGTGGCACAAAATCCAGCTCGATCAGCCCAAGAATCTATAAGATTCCCAGGCCAATCGATTGCCCCCCCCCCCAGGGCATCCAAAATTGGTGTGAAACCCCCCCCAGGTCGCCCTGTTCACTTACCTTTCTTCCCTGTACAACGGCACATGCATGGGCTGTGGCCAGCTAGCAGGGCATGTGCCTGCGCCAGGCATGCTCCGAGCACGCTAATTGGACGAGCAGCCGCGCATGCGCCGTAGGACCGGGATGATGTGGGAGTAAGGACCAAAACCCAGGCTAGTCAAAATCCTGGGTTTTGGTCCACTTTAAAGATGGGAGGACATTAGACAGAACCTTTAAAAATCTGTTTGTGACCAGTGTCAATATGTTTCATACATTCCCAAAAGTTCTCCACCACTTCATTGTGACTTTGCCCTGCTGTGTGAAACCCCTCACCACTCCCCCATATCATCCATACAAACTATGCCGTGCATTAATGATCTGCAATATGACTCTGTTTAGACCATAGCTTGGCAATTGGGAGCGAGAGCAGCCGCATCCCCAGTGCCCTTTAGATTGGGGAATGCTCCTGTCCCCAGCCTGAATGGCTGCATGCGGGAGCGCACGTAAGGCCAGAGAAGGCCGCTGATTTTTCCTAGTGCACATCACGGCCTGTTTCATGTAGTCCTTACGTCTGGGTATTCTGCCACAAGGTGGTACTGCAGAAGAATTGTGGCTCCTCCCGGCCCCATATAAAAACCGGAATCACCCATAGACCTCCAGTGTTTCCTCTGCAGTAATACTGCGAACATAGAAGATGGCTCTCTGTTTCGCAGGCGAACGGGGCAACCAAGCCTGCGGCCCTGCAAGTCTTATTCCCACCCATTTCCAGATCCTATTTGCCTCCCAGCCTCGGCTGTCGGATCGGGTGATGGTAGAGGAACACTAGGGTCAGGTGCTCGGGGAGCGCTGCTCCAAGCCGCAGGCCCTGTGCCACAAAGGGTAGCAAGCCATAGGCTTTTATGGTGAGCCTACTGAGGGATGAAGAAGCACTGCTGTCGCTATGGTGTAGGGGGTGAGTTGTGCTTGTGAGGCTAGGGACTTGTGTTCCTAGCCAGTCTTCCCTTTTGTCTTTCTCCCCTGTGGGGTTTGTCTCCTGCCCCCCTCCCTCCCCTCCGGGCACCCTTTTAGTTGGCCCCTGCCGCTGCCTGCCCTCTCCTTTGCTCCCCCTCTCCCCGTTTTTTTTGTCGGGGGGGGGTAGCGGCGGGTGGTGATCTGGTGTGATGGCCCGCTGTCGTTTTTCTCGCAGCGGGTGTACTGCACTCCGCTGCGGGTGGCACTATTACGGTGTTTCTGTCTAAAGACTGTAATGGCGCTGGGTCACGTGGGCCCATCCGCGGTTCTTCCGGCTGTTCTGTGATAGCCTGTGTGTGCTGCGTGCGCTGTGCCATTTGGTCCGTGAGTCCCCTATGGGGGTTTTTTCTTCTTGGGGCATATACTGCGGGATGCTTATGTATATTTTTGATTATGTCTTTGAGGTGGGATAACAGTGTATTGTGGTTTCTCCCTGTCCTATACCCCCTACCCCTTTTCCCCTCCTGGCCCTCTCTGTGGGCATCCCTTGGGGGGCATCCCGGGTGGCTTTTTTATTAGCCCTTACCCTATACTGGCCTATTGTGCCTGTTATAATCACCATATGGAGGCTTCTGGGGATAGCGAACTCGGGGGTCCTTCGGGGCAATCCCGGCTATGTGTCATGTGCCGGGCATCCCCTTTGAGTGGTGGTGGCACCGTTTGTGTGCCGTGCGCCCAAAGTGTTATTGCGGACCAGGCTGGGATGAGAGCTTCTCTTCCCAGTTCTGCGCTCCCTCTGGCTGATCTGGCACTCTGATCTGGCACTACGCGTGGCCAGCATTGAAAGGCAGCTGGCCCGCCCTGCGTTGGGCAAGGCCTCTGGCAAGAAGCGGCATCTTGACACAACGCCTTCCCTCTTTGCCGAGGAGGATGAGGGCCTTCATGTGTTTGGCGGCCGTGACTCCCTAGAGGAGTGGGAGCTTTTCCATGATTCAGACTCTGGGGACCATCAGGAAGGGTACCACAGTGACCTGGGATCCGCCTCTGATGATGATACCTGGCTCCCTGATGACACTGATAGACTGTTGTTGGACATTTTTGAGGCTTTGCACATCGTCCCCCCTGAGGTGGCGAAGAGGAAGCAGGGTGAGTTCTTACGCCCTGACAAGCAACGCTTGGAGTTCCTGGAGCAGGGCCATTTCTCCAGTATGGTGCTCAAGGAGTGGGAACGTCCTAACAGATTGCCCTCGGTGCCCAAGGGATTGGACAGAAGGTATACCTTTTCTGCTGACCTGGTCAAGCGCTAGTCGTGTCCCCCTGAGGTGGACGCTCCTGTTCTAGGGCTGTTTAACACCTCGGTCATGCCGTCCCCTGACACTACTACTCTGCCTGACAGCGCAGACCACCGTATGGATCAGCTGGCCTGTAATGCTTTCACCTTTGTAGGGGCAGGCCTGCGTCCTGTTTGTGCCGCAGCCATTACGGCCATTGCCATTAAGAAGAAGCTCAAGCATCTCGCGGATGGCGCCATGGCTGGTAGGAGGAGGGAGGATTATAGGGCCCTCTTACTTTGCTCTGATTTTGTTGCCTTTGTGCTGACTGCCATGGATGATGCCGTCCGGCTGGGCGGTAGGGCTTCGGCCCTCTTGGTGGCTATGCGCCGGTCTGTTTGGTTGCGCCAGTGGGCAGCTGACACTGCTGCTAAGAAGTGCTTCCCTTCACGGGGCTTCGTCTCTTTGGTGAGCATCTGGATGTTCTAGCCAAGGATGGTAGGGTTACCTCAGCGTAGGAAGCAGCCTCGGCCCTCTCAGGAGCCCTCGGCTTCCTTCCCCTCCTTTCGTGCTTACAGAGGAGTTTGAGGCTCCCTCTTCTCGGGTAGCCGGAGAGATTCTTGGGGCCATGGCAGATCCTGTGGTCGTCCCGGTCTCTCATGGGGATCCAAGACCAAACCCCCTCGCAAGGCCCCTCAGGCATGAGGAGGCACCCTCCCCCCTTCCAGGTGGGGGGACGGCTTCAGCTCTTTGCTCACATCTGGAGGCTCCGCGTCTCAGACCGGTGGATTCAGGAGGTGGTGTCCTCCGGTTACAACACTGTGGACATCAAGGATGCCTATCTTCACATTCCAATCTTCCCCGGTCACCAGAGATTTCTGAGGTTCGCCCTGGGGGATCAGCACTACCAGTTTGTGGCCTTACCGTTCGGTATCACCTTGGCGCCTTGGGTGTTCACCAAGGTGCTGGCGGGCGTAATGGCACTTCTGAGAAAGGGCATTCACATCCTCCCTTATCTGGACGACATTCTAATTGCTGCTCAGTCTCTTCATTGGGCCGAGAAGGATACTCAGGTGGTGACCTTCACTCTCGAGTCCTTCGGCTGGGTGATCAACTATCCCAAGTTTTCACTGTCTCCGTCTTTGGTGAGGTCCTTTCTGGGCATGACTCTGGATACTTCTCAGGTCAAGGTATTTCTCCCTCAGCAGAAAATGGAGGGCCTTCAGATGCAGGCACGGGCTCTGCTCTTGTGTCCTCATCCATCCATTCGTCAGGGGATGTAGTTAGTGGGCCTGATGGTGTCCTGCTTCGAGGCGGTTCCCTTTGCTCAGTTTCACATGAGGCCTCTTCAGTTGCATCTCTTGTCAGTTTGGGATCGGGACCCTATGTCCCTGGATCAAGAATTTGCTCTGTCCCCTCTGGCCAGGCAGTCCATATCATGGTGGCTAGACTCGAGGAATCTTCTAGTGCGCAGGACCTTTCTGCCGCCGTGCTGGGAGATTGTCACCACAGATGCCAGTCTGACCGGTTGGGGTGGAGTTTGGAAGTCCTTGAAATTTCAGGGTCAGTGGGGTCCTCAGGAGGCCCATGCACCCATCAACATTCTAGAACTACGGGCGATCAGGTTGGTTCTCTCCCAGTTGACCCCACACCTTCGGGATTGGGCTGTTCAGATTCGCTCGGACAATCAGACGGTGGTTGCCTACATTAATCATCAGGGGGGGACTCGGAGCAAGCGAAGTGTCCCTGGTACTGTCTTGGGCGGAAGAGAATGTCCCTTGCATTTCAGCGGTCTACATTCCGGGGGTGGAGAACCAGGAGGCAGACTCCCTGAGCAGGGGGACGTCTCGGCTGGGGGAATGGTCCCTCAGCAACAAGGTATTTCACTCCCTGTGTCTCCGCTGGGGTCAGCCGGATGTGGACCCGTTTGCGTCCCGCCACAATCACAACCTTCCGAGGTTTGTCTCCCTGTCGCAGGATCCTCTGGCCTTCGCCACGGATGCGCTAGCAATTCCTCGGACAGAGTTTCCAAGGAGCGGACCCTTCACTCTTTGGATGTTGTCAGGGCATTGAAGTTTTATTTGGTTGCTACTGAGGCTTTAAGGAAATCTGATGCTCTTTTTGTTCTTCCTGCTGGACCTAGGAAGGGTTTGCCTCCAGCTAAATCTACTAATAGTAAGTGGATACGTCAGGCGGGGGTACAGGCCTATTCTGCTGAAGGGAAGGTTCCTCCTTTCCGGATTACTGCTCATTCCACTCGAGCTATTGGTGCTTCTTGGGCTTTTCAGCACCAGGCTTCTGTTGAACAAGTTGGTCTTCTGTTCATACCTTTTCCAAGTTTTACAAGCTTAATGTTAAGGCCTCAGCTGCTGCTGCTTTTGGACGCAAGGTAGTTCAGGCAGTAGTGGTTTGAACTGCCACCCTATCTTACGGACACTGCTACTCACCTGTAGAATTGTTTTTACTATGCACAGCACGGCCTGTTTCATCCCTCCCTTGTTATCGTTATCTTTGGTTGCCTTTGTATGGTGATTTGTTCCAAAGTTAGTTGTGAGGGTTCTTTTTACCTTTTTTACCTTTAATACCCCCCGGCTTCTTGTATAACTGCTTTTCAACACTGGAGGTCTATGGGTGATTCCGGTTTTTATATGGGTCCGGGAGGAGCCACAATTCTTCTGCAGTACACTGCGCCACCTTGTGGCGGAATATCCAGACGTAAGGACTACATGAAACAAGCCGTGCTGTGCATAGTAAAAACAATTCTACAGGTGAGTACTCACAGAATTGTATTTTTACATCTTCGTGGGAGCCGCTGGCAAAGATGAGTTTTGCAGAGATCGCGATTTGGGTTCCCCCAGTGGGTGGGGGTCTTAATGACTCTAAGGCCGGACACTTAAAGTGGACCAAAACCCAGCGTGATCGCCCTGGGAATCTATAATATTCCTGGGCTGATCGATACCCTCCCCTGGGGGCATTCAAAATCAGGATGCCTCACTGTGTGAAACCCCCTAGGTCGCCCTATTCACTTACCTTGCTTCCCAGTTCAACGGCACATGCGTGAGCCATGGCTGCATCCCTGCTATCCGTCTAGCAGGGCACATGCCCGCGGCAGGCATTTGTGAATGGCCGGTGCAGGCACGCTCCCTATTAGAGGGTAGAGGGGGTGCGGCCGCCAGCGCGCTGGCCTTAGACGAAGGCTTAGACGCCGTGACATCAGCGGCTCCAAGCGCGCTGATTGAATGAGTGGCTGCACATGCGCCGTAGGACCGGGAAGTGGTGAGTTGCGTTTGGAGATCTGGGGGGTTTCACACAGTGGGGCATCCATGATCGAGGTGCCCTGGGGGCAAGGACCAAAACCCAGAATAGTCAAAATCCTGGGTTTTGGTCCACTTTAAAGTGGACCATTTGACTATCCTGGGTTTTGGTCTTTCCCCTGAGGCACCTCGATCAGGGATGCCCCGCTGTATGTAACCCCTAGGTCGCCCGATCTCACTCACCCTTCCCCAGTTTTATGGCGCATGTGCTGCCCTCTCATCCAATCGGCTTGCTCGGATCCGCTCCAGCCATTCACAAATGCCTGACGTGCCCTGCTAAAGGGATAGCGGGGATGCTGCTGCAGCTCGCACATGTGCCGTGGGACCGGGAAGTTGGACCAGTGAGCAGGGCTGTATTTGGGGTTCATGGTGCCCCAGGCACTTTAGGTGCTTGCGCCCCCTTTTATTAAGTTAGTCATGGTCCACATTAAAAAAGGTGTGGATAGGGGAAATGGTGCAATGGGTTAGATTATGTGTGGAGGAGGGAGAGGACACAAAGGGCGGAAATGCAGAGCAGCAGGCGAGCATGTTCTATCTTTCTGGCATTCTGATATTTAGGAGTCACATGACCACAGCAGTGAAGGGGAGATTCTCTGGCCTGTGTTCAAGCCATTGCACCCTCTCTCCCCAGAGATACACTCTGCATCCTTCTGTGGCTGGCTTGTCAGGAGGCATTAATGTTCTGGCTATGGGAGTTTAAATATATTTTCTTTACTACAATCGTAAGGGCAGAGCCCTTCCCCCCCCTTCCAGGTTGCCACCCTAGGCACGTGCCTAGGGTTGCCTAATGGGAAATACAGCCCTGCCAGTGAGTTTCCGGACAACCTGGCGGGTTTTCACACAGCGGGGCATCCCGCCTATTGTGTGTCTCTCCCTAACCAGCCTGGATGTGTATTTGTTTCCTCTCCCATTGATGCAGTATGTAGTAGAACCACAGGGGGGCAGCACACCACCTGCCTTTTCCCTTTTTAGTGCTACATCAGTGAATCATTTCATCCATGCACATCCAAGAGATGTGTACTGACTCACCACAAGGCCGGGCACATGCTTCTCATTTATTTGTCTAGCAATACATTACACAGAGCACACTGGACTCTATACCATAGACATGTGATAGGACACAGATTAAACCTGGTAAATGGTTAATGGTTCCTAAGAAATCTGTTATATATTGAGCTTTATTGTTACAGTGCTCTTTGTGAAAGTGATATAGGGGCGCTCATCCAATTCCAGGCAGTCGACAGTAAAAGGGAGACAAATAACACGTACAATAATATTCCAGCTAGCCACTAGAATAAATGGTAATGGCTTTGTATCCTAAGGGGCAATAGTGTGTAAATTCAGCAGAACAGGTGGGTAAATAAGATACTAGATATTATAAATGTAAGAAGAGGGACAACATTTTGTGTGCAATCCAACAAGACAATTGGGGTAATTTAATACTGGGCAATAGAAAAAGGGGCACTTTCCTAAAACGGTATTAAACGGTCCTAAAAAAGTATTTTCACAGTACCCAGTACAAGGACAGATAGCATTACCCATCAATCCTTGCAGTAGGCGGAGCTATGCAAATCATCTCTTTATGGCTCTGTGCCATCCAAGGCCCTTAGAAACGCGAAGGATGCAATGCCAAGGATTAGCTTTAAATTTACATAGCCAAACACATCCAACTAGTGGACACGTGTTTCGAGCGTTAGGCTCTCATCAGCACTAGGGCGGATGTTTCTGTCTGTATGGGGAGTGAGACCAAAACTAGTGCTGATCAGAGCCTAAAGCGCGAAACACGTGTCCACTAGTTGGATGTGTTTGGCTGTGTAAAGCTAATCCTTGGTTTTGCACCCTTAGCGTTTCTAAGGGCCTTGGAAGGCACAAAGACATAAAGAGATGATTTGCATAGCTCCACCTGCTGCAAGGATTGATGGGTAATGCTATCTTTCCTTGTATTGGGTGCTGTCAGGGCTGTATTTCCCATTAGGCAACCCTAGGCACGCGCCTAGGGTGACAACCTGGAAAGGGGGGAGGGCACTGCCGTTACTACTGCAGTAAAGAAAGAAATTAAAGCTCCCATAGCCAGAACATTAATGCTTCCTAACAAGTACCCCTCAACCACAGAAGGATGCAGAGTGTATTTGTGTGAAGGGGGTGCAAGGGGTTGAACACAGGCCAGAGCATCTCCCCTCCACTGCTGTGGTCATGTGACTCCTGTATGTCAGAATGCCCAAAAAGATGGAACATGCTCGCCCGCTTTTCTGCATTTCCCCCTGCCTCTCCCTCCTCCAAACACATTCTCTGCATCTAGCCCATTGCACCCTTTCCCCTCTACACTTTTTTTATATGTACCGTGACCTAACTCAAAAAAAGGGGGCGCAGGCACTTAAAGTGCCTAGGGCGCCATGAACACCAAATACAGCCCTGGGTTCTGTGCAAATACGATCCATTTTAGGAAAGCACAAGTTTTTCTTTACCTAAGTAGAGTTTTTTTGGTCTCTTTAGCCTCCCTATATTAAGCCTAACCTGGGTCTCTCCACATACTGGCTTGTGACAATATAGTGTGTACAATTCAAGCCATTAGTATACATTGACTGTTTTGGAACATGGCTATGCCAGAAGAATTTTCTAAGGCCGGAGGGCCCGCCTCGTATCCGCACTTGGCACACTCACCTTTTTTGTTGTAAGCCGATCCCCTCACGTTTTTGTCATCCAGTTTTGTCACGTGGAGGCTGATTCATTACTAGCACCAGGTATCGGCAGATGAGCGTCTGTACAGAGGTGCTTAGAGTGACCGCTAGTAGACGCTGTGATCGGCTATCGGGCGCTGTTAAAGAGTGTCTCATTCGCTGTAGTAACCTGGCCGGCTTTGATGAATGAGATGTATGTTGGGCGTTCTAACACCAGTACAGCCCTGTAGGGAGTGAGAGGTAGCGCCAGCTCATTGCGACCGACTCTCTGCGACTCACTCCATATTTATCCAAAAAACACACACACACACAGTGTCGGCGCTCTGGATCTGGGCGCTATAGAATAGAGCGCTAAACGCTGTGTGATTAAAGTCACGGGAATGACATTGTAACATTGTGACCTTAATACTTTAATGCCAGACCTGTAATGACAATTCTGCATATAAATATAAAAAAATCAAAAATGTTTTTCAAAATGATTTTTTCTAGGCCAGGAGAGGTTACACAATTATTTGAGAGAAAAAAAGAAAAAAAGAAAAAAAAAACACAAAAAACCCTGTTTAAACAGACGAAAAGAAATGGCCATTGAAATGTATGGGAGAGCGACAGGTAATACCTGGTGCTCTGGAAGCTAGAGCGCCGGAACTAAAGGCTCGATTCAGAGAGACAAAAAAAAACTTCCGTTTTAGTTCCGTTTTTTTTTTTTGGAAATGTTTCCGTTCTCGTATGAGCGTTCGAGCGATTCTATGCATGCATTGAAAACCTTCTGTAAAGTTTTCGTCCGTTCGTATGGCAGATTGCGAATACGAGAATGTCATTTTCCATCCAGACTTTTCCGTTTCATTTTCACATGTTACAACGTAGTCTTTCGTTTTTGCCCTTTTCCCATCGTATCCTCCAACAAATCCTTTACGTTTCCCGTTTGATTCTGTTTCCCTTTTTCAATAAATAATCGTCCAGACGGAAATTCTTACGATCTTGCGCCTGCGCACTACAAACTTAACTCATTAACGTGCTCGCCTACATATTTGACTCCCTCACTTCTACTACAATGTTTAGCTAAATCACTTAGCACTGTCCTCCATCTTCCCTTTTGGACCCTTAAAGCTCACCCAAACCACTTCTCCGTTAGGTTCTTCTTCCATTTTAGCCCCCTAAAACTTACCCAAATCACTTCTCGGTCATGTGAATATTCATCTTAAAATATTTCTGGGCCCATTAGTTTTGTGTTAATGTATTTTGTAAATGAAATGACAATGTAACATTTTTTTTATTCCATCATAAAATATAAAATGTAAAATAATTATGAAAATGTAAAAATTCTACAACTATAAAAAACAAAATACATAGCTATGGCAGGCCACATAACATTATTCTTCATCTGTGGTCCCCAACGAGTTGTGCAGCTCCTGCATCTCGCCCACCAACTGAAGGACCCTGAAACTCAGTTGTGCCACTCTGGCACGTCTGATCCCTGTTAAAAAACGTAAATTAAAATATTGGTATAACCTTGTTGGGGTCATACTGCAGTGCCCCCCCCCCCGTATGGTCCAAACACCTACGTCTGGACTTCAAAAGCCAGAGGGCCCTCGCCACCACGGGCCAGGTTTTGCATAATGCCCGATTAGAGAACCCCTGGCTCGTATTCTGCAGGCAAAGAACGGGCGTCAGGAGCAAGGGCGAGTGGCACATCTTGCAGTTCCTGCAACCAAATATAAAATAATTACACAAAGCAAAGGTAACCAAATAAAACAATAACTACAACAAATTAAGATTCAAGTTCAACAATCCAAATATAATTCACAAAGGACATAAGTCTAAAAAAATCTAGCAATTGTATGGATGTGTGGGAAAATAAATGTTTACATGCTAAGGACTAATTTAGGTCAGCATTAAAATGCATCTATAAGGCATACATGAAATGTATTGATTCAGGTATGCATTGCTATACAATTTATGGCCTCGGCCATGCTGATACATGCAATGCCTTGGTGCTAAAGGCGCGCAGACTCCTCCACATAGCTGCAAAACATGTTCAACAATAGCAATCCGAGCCCTCAAAGGTCCCGTAAGTGGATCGGAAATGAAACGGATTTATAGGGTGGTGGTCCGTCGGAAATCAGCTCTCTGAATCAGACAGAAACCCATCCCAACAACGGAAGTTATCTGAACGAACGGAAAATTTCCGATTTTGTTTGGAAAATGATCCGAACTAACGGAAATGTTCCGATTTGCTTCTGTTCATCGAAAGCGCATTCCCGAACGTTCGTACGAATGAAAAATGGACGAAAAAAAGCAAAAAAATGACAAACACCCACCAAAACTTTCACAGACAGCTACGGAAGTCCAGACGAATGTGTCTCTGAATCGAGGCTTAAAGGCTGAGCCACCTGTAATAAAGAATCGTACGCTACATGGTGCTGTTAGAATCACTCACTAGAATCGCCTTCATAAATGTGGTATTGCGTACAGCGCCCAGCGTTCACCAGACGCTGCCTGCCGCTTATGAGGTACTACCTGCCGCTATTCCTTCATGAATAAACCCCTTAGTCTTGTTTTTGTTTGTGTGTATCACGTATTAGGGCTGCCAGCGGCTCCTAACGGCCGGGGGACGAAAGTTATAGGATTTTTGGGCTCGCTTCCGACCTCTGCCCAGTGCTCGCCCCTGAGGCTCCCTGTGAGTAAGATGCCGGTGAGCCCCTGGGAAAGCCGCTTCCAAAGCTCGTACTAGTACCTGCATTTGAATCCAGGGAAAGGCGGGCTACGGAAGTAGCTAGTACCGGTGGGCTAGCCGTGTCTGAAAACAGGGGGCCGAAGCCGAAGATCCTTGTACCTGGTCGGGCAACAGCTGGGGAAGGGTAGGCTGAGCGAGTTGACGCTTGAGTCCATGGTGAAAGCTTTGGCTTGTACCGGTGGACGAAGAGCGGCCCCGAGGTTCTCTGGACTTAGGGGTTGTGATGACCCAATCCCATCAGGAGGTTCACCCCCGGGGGGAGGAATGGGACTCTTTTCCTTTGGGAAGGAACCAGGCTGGGCACCCCAAGTGTTTTTTAGTGCACCGCACTAGTCGCCATCACGGCGACTAGGCGATCCCCTGCACTAATACAACAAAGGAACCTTGCAATTTTTGAAAGCGAACTCCCTCTCCCCCTCGTGAACACCAGCGGCCGAGGTGAACCGAAAGTAGGGTGAGAGCTTCGCCTATGTTATTATATGCTGTACATCAAGGATTCTAAATGTGAGTGCACACTTTTAACCTTTTAGAGGTTTTTATCATTAAAAGCGATATTACGCTATATATTTCCTTCATTGATTTCTTTCATGCAAAAACTCACATTGAGCCACCTTCAAGCCCAAAATCTATGGGTATTCATCCTAAACAACAAGAGGATCAGATTTGGATTGAATAGAGCTACGGAGCAAGGAGTGGCTTATTCTCAAAGCGTACCAATATACGCCACCTGGTAAGGGTACCAAAAATAGGTGGTGGGCACGCGGTGGATGATACCTATGTGTTTGAGCACTAATGAATACTTGCTGCATGAGATTTGGGATATCCAGGATAAATTGCAGTTTGAAAATTTAACACCACGAGTCAATCTCTGGGACTTCATTAAACCCATGTATATAATTAAGGGACTTTGACATCAGATTTTTTATGGCTGATTTGGGCCAACTTATAATAATTGTATTTTTTGTTAACTAATCACTTGCTCTGTGTATTATAATTATTTTAATACATAAAGAATGGTTTGGAACATGGATTTTATGTGTCAGGTACTAAGTACTGATTTGTAACCGAAATGCAAATAGCGTGTAAAATTGAGCAAGACAGGAGGATACAAGAAGATGAATAATATTGTGTGTGCAGCACAGCAAGACATTGTATAATTGGAATGGTAGACGATAGTTTTGTAACAGAAGGGCTGATATTGTGTACAATTTGGCAAGGTTAGTGTGATAAATCCAATACTACACAATAGTTTGTAGGAAGAGTAATAATATTGCGTGTACAATTCAGCAAGACTGGTGGATACATTTTGTATTGGGTAATATGTAATATGTAAGACATTATTGTGTGTACATGTCGGCAGGTAATTTGTATAACTGAAATATTGGGCAACAGTTTTGTAACAGAGGGGCGAAGTCATATACTAGGTAATGATTTGTAACAGAAGGGCCAACAGTGTGTACAACTCAGCGATGCTTTGATACTAGGTAATAGTTTGTAAGAAGAAGAATAATATTGTGTGTTCAACAAGTCAGTGGTAGTGTATAGATTGAATTTTGGGCAGTTGTTATGAAAAAGAAGGGCCAACAGTGTGTATAATTCAGAAAGTTAGTGAGATAAATTGTATATTAGGCAATAGTATAATGTAAGAAGTAGTACAACATTGTATGTAACAGACAGGCCAATAGTATGTATCAGAAAGCCAGTGGGATAAAGCTGATACTAGGCAACAGTTTGTCAGTGGCAACATTGTTGGTACAATTCAGTAAGCCATTAGTATAGATGGAATGTTAGGTGATTGCCTGTAGGGTCTATGGTGTATACAATTTAGCAAATCATATAAAAGGAAATAGTAGACAAAAGGAGATGGCGACTATTCTCCTACTCCTAGGAATGGGAGCACCACATATATATTAAAAATACATTTTATTTTTTTCAGGCAAAGACAATGCATCATTTAAAAAACAAATACACAACACGAAAGCACAATATTAAAAAACAAGCATCCGCTTCAATAATTAAGCGTCAAGTAAATGGACGGGGAGACCCCCCAAAACTTTAATATGAAATACTGGGCCCTTCAAATATAGTAGCAAATATAATAGTTTTGTAACTTATTGGCTGATTGGCTGATATAAGTCATATATTAGATAATGTATACTAACAGGTGGCCAATAGAATGTAAGATTCACCACACCAGTGGTATAAACTAGGTATTAGACAGTGGTTCAAAACAGGAGGGTAGATATAGCATGTACAACAGACTAGTGATATACACCAGGTACTGGGCTGTGGTTGAAACCAGGAGGGCAAATAGAGTGTACAAATTAGTAGGCTAGTATACCCACCATCAGCTTGTGGTCAGTAGACTTTAGGCCACTTTGTCGAGTTGTGACCTCCAGCATGTAGACCACTTATCCTGGAGCCTATACACCTGCTCCTAAGGATCACTTACCCTTCTCCCCATACCTGCCCCCATTGTAATACCCCACCAGTCCATGTTCTGCCCCTGCAATGCTATAACGTCAGCATCATGACTTTGGGGGCCACACCCAGCCCTGCCAAAATATCTGCCCCTACAATACTAAACCCTTAGTACCATCAGTAATCAGGGCCATATTTGGTGTTCATGGTGCTCTAGGCATGTGCCTTTAAGTGCATGCACCCCCTTTTAGAGGGTAGTGTGAAGGGGCAAAGGGTGCAATGGGCTAGATGCAGAGTATGTGTGTGAAGGAGGGGAATGCCGAGAAGCAGGCAAGCATCTTCCATCTTTTACGACATTCTGACATACAGGAGTCACATGACCACACCAGTGGAGGGGAGTTGCTGTGGTCTGTGTTCAACTCACTGCACCCCCCCTTCACACAAATACACTCTGCATCCTTCTGTGGGTGGGGGGGCAGCACCCTCCCCCCCTTCCAGGTTGCCACCCTAGGCACGTGCCTAGGGTTGCCTAATGGGAAATACAGCCCTGTCAGTAATGGCATATCCACCCCTGCCCATGATCTGTATCTGCAATACTGAGAAGCTCCTTGGGGGCGGAACTTAGGACCACATGAGCTGGTCAGGTCCTGTAAATTACCGCTTTTTGTCCCATTCTTTCCCTGCTTTGACCTATAGATATAGCATGACCTGGATGAATAGGAGCAGTCAGAGATAAAAGACATTTGCCCTGGCATGGGTTAAAGGGCAATGGTGGGCCCTTTAATTTGCCCTTAAATTGCCCCCCCCCCTTGCCCTTTAACTCATTGATCCAAGACACTGTATAGAAAGTGAATGTAGAAATCCCTAGGGCCTATTCTGCGGTAATGCCTGTGATGGTGAGTAAAGTCCTATAACTTAATCATTGTACTGACACCCAATTAGATCACTGCACCCATGGAGCTTGGCCCTATAGCAGATGCCATGGTGACTCTAGTTACCCCCATCATTTGTCTGAACGTCTACACCCACAGCTCCCATAACCTCTGACAAGCAACTGAAAGGAAGTGAAAACAAAAGAACGCCGACATCACCAGAATCTGCTGCTCGGCCCGGAATACCCTCTCATCAGGGTGATACCAGGCCAATGCTAAGTGCCAGCTCCGTATAACCACAAGTCCTCTTCCCTGCTGCCGCCATTGCCAATTATCTCCCTAATAAGAGTCAATTATATTGTCTTCTGCTGGCAGAGAGGAGGAGAAAACATATTTCCATACAGTCACTAATTGCTTGGCCAAGTCCAAGCAATGCTTTGTCACATAGGCTCCAGGTAAGGGTAGCATGGAAGTCATTCACTAACATCAGGCCAGCTCTTTATCTCCTTATTTGTAGTGCTGGGTGAACCCGAACCCCAAAGTTTGGGTTCTTACCAAACTGTGCGAATTCAGGTACCTAAACCGGAACATGAACTTTAGCCAGAGGTCTGTGTTCAAGTTAGGCGTTCTGCCTATACACGAAACAGCTGGAAGATAAGCTGCTAAGGAGGGGCCCCCAGAGGCAGAATTTCCCCCCAAAGCGTGAGCAGGGCAATTAGAATACAAAAGACCTAAAGGCACTCAATCCTGTTAGCTATTGCATATCCTAATTACTATGTTATAATTAATAACCATGTTATAAGTACCCTCCCAGGTTACTTAAAACATGGTTTGAGCGGCTGCCACCCCTCCTTTGTTTCTTTTGATTTTGTTTAGGCACATGGGATGTTGAGTCTAAGCTGTACTGCAAGGCCTTCGACCCTTCAACCCAATTGGCTGCATCCAAGGTTATAGGGCAACCTCAGGTAAATCTGCTCCCAATTTATCTATTGCATTGTATGTCTCAAAGGGGGCTCTCAGAGATTAGAGTTAGGACTGCACCTCACAGAGGCACCTTGGCGCTTGGTGGTGCAGCTTCAGCTACTTCTGCAGATGTGTGTGGACCCGAGACCTCAGATTAGAGACAGCTTATAGGTTTGTCTGCAAGCTAACAAGATTGATTGCTGTGGCTCCTTCAAGACTTGTATAGGCTCCAGTTAAGGGAGCTATCTCTGTGTAGCATGAAAGTCATTCACTAACGTCAGGCCAGCTCTTTATCTCATCTCCTTATTAGTAGTGTCGGGCGAACCCCAACCACAAAGTTTGGGTTTGTACTGAAATGTGCGAGTTCGGGTTCCTAAACCTGAGCATGAACTTCAGCCGTGTCCAAGTTAGGCATTCGGACCATACACAGAAAAGATGTGCTGCCATTAAGGGGCCCCCAGAGGCAGAATTGCCCCCCAAAGCTTGGGTTCCCATTGATTGCAATGGAGACTGGGTTTTGGGTTTGGGTCCCCAAATCCAAACTTTTATTAAAGGTTCAACGGAGCTGAACCTTAGAGGGTTCACCCAACACTACTTAGAGCTCCCCATAAGGGGTTGTTTATAACCTTAATTTGTGGAAAAAATCCTCCAATCGTTCATCTATCACCCCCAATGTGCGCACACCCCAATTCACAACACTTCACACACATATACCCCAATACGCCATCCACCCCCATGCACAGACACCCCCTGCATGTACACACCGACCTATCACTCCTCTGCCAAGACACACATACATCACAAACACATTACAAATACACCACCCCCTGCTACCATAACCCAACAATTTGTCACAAGCACCAGTAATCAGCCAACAACTAGGCAATAGCCTATAGGGCGACTTTTATGAGGCGTTAGTGGGTGGCGGACACTCTCAAGCAGGATTGGCATTTTCAAGCCATGTTAACCCATTGAACCCCACGAGCGGCCGCAGTGGATGAAAGAGTGGTGAGAGTCGCCTGCGTTTCGTTTCCTGGCTTTATTTACTTGTTTCAATGTGACTTTTGTGAGTGTTTTTAATCTTTGAGTAAAAAAGTTTTGTGCTTCTAAAAGAACCCTCACTAGTCTTTCTTTTATGCCTTCTCTTCGCATGCTTCAATTGATGTGGAGTGGATGCTTATTCCCTGGAGCTTGATCCCACTGATTGGTGGATCTTGTGCTGTTGAATGCCTAGAATACTGACCGAAGATCGAAGAGTTTGGCCTCATTACTGCTTTTGCTTGCTGTTTTTAATGGCAGTGAGACCTTGTAAGAGCACACCTAAGGGATAAGGGACACGTGTGTATTGTGCATGCATCACGGGATAACCATTGCTGAATTTATGGACATCTTTGAGCTTTTGGACCTTGCGTGATCTGGCGCATGCGCTACGGGATAATTGCTACATTAATTATTTGCAGTTATTTGGAAATTGTTATCTGCTCTGAGTAGGTAGGTTGAGTAGATCTGTCTTTAACTTTTTTGCACTAAGAAATTTTAAATATCTAATTGTTCAGCTATTTTTCAACTATAGTTCTTATCTAATTGTTCAGCTATATTATATTATTCAGTTATATTATATACGTTTTTAAATAGCCTATAGGGCCTATGGTGTGTACAATTTAGCAAGGCTTAGAGTAAATCATATAAAAGGAAATAGGCAACTGTAAAAATAGGGACAATACGGGGAGGCTGATTCATTAATAGCGGCAGGTAGCGACAGTTGAGCGACTGTAGCGCCATTTTCACAGCGCCCGCTAGTAGTCGCTGTGCTTGCCCATTGTTCGGTTGTTGATAGTGAGTCGGTGTGCAGTAATGTTGAATACGGGGTGACGAGTCGCTATTTGACAGGTTCCGTGATGTATGGGTGCGCATGATAGCGACTGGTCAGAGCGACCGGCTCCCACCATATTCATCAAAAAATCACGCTCAAAAAATTCTCGCGCTGTGAAATGCATGTTTAAACCCCAGAGCGCTGGCGCCGATGTGTTAAAAGTAGTTTTTTAACCCCCAAACCACCATATTTTTGGAAACCAAAAAAAAAAAAATTTTGAATGAATTTAGTAATATGAATACAATAATATCAGACCTGTAATATCAATATTGTTCCATTGAAATGCATTGGAGAGCGCCAGGTAGCGAGAGGTCATACCTGTCGCTGTTCAAGGTCGGACGCTGGCACTGTGGGCTGAGGCTGGAATAATGATGAATGAGTCGCTATATGGCGCTATCTCAGTCGCTAAGCAGGATCGGCTTGATAAATGTGTGATTGTGGTGGGGAGCCGGCGTTCTCGTGGCGGTGCCCGTCATTACCGGCCGCTCACCAGTCGCTACCTGTCGCTATTCCTTCATAAATAAGGGCCTGTGTGTACAATTCAGAAAGACAGGTGATTTTAATGCTAGGCAATAGCATGTAAGGAGAGAAATGGATTGGGTGTACAAGGTAAGTAAGCTATTGTATACATGCTGGGCAATCATTTTGTAACAAAAGAGCGAATGTGTACAATTAAAGGAGCAGTATCGCGAATTTTTCTTGGTGACTTATATTTAAATGGTACTTTGAATGTAGGTAAGTGTTGGAGTAAGAATTACAAATGTAGAAAAAAATGATGTCTGTGTTGAGCAGCTGGAGACTAATAGCTCATGTTTATGTCTTGTCAGTGTCGGGCACCGACACTCTGGCCTGTTCCACACTGAGGAGAGGGGTGCAACAATGTATCGGTTCCACGCTGAGGAGAATGTATCAAAGTCTCAGCTGTTCAGTGCTGGCAGCCGTCCAGCATCAGATAACTACATGGCAACATTGCCTGGCCAGAACTTATATATCTAAAACAGAGAGAAAAGCTCTAGAAGTCATTTAGCTGATTTTGACAGTTTTCCCTTCATGTTGGCTCTGCTGCAAAATTGTTCAGTTTACCATTTTCTCTTTTTTTTCCATATGATCTTTCTTTCAGCTTTTTGTGTTTTGAGCAAAGCCCAACCCAGGATTTTCACTATCTGGAGTTTTGTTTTGTGCCCCTAGGGGCATCCCGACTTGGGATACCCTGATATGTGAAATCCCCAAGTTCGCCTGTGAAAACGTACCTTTCCCTGTCCCACAGCGCATGCGCGGACTCTCATCCAATCAGCTCTGTTTGCACGCAGATGGGGAGCCTGAGCAGTAACCTTCCTGGCCGCCCGGCCTGTCTAAATGACTATCTGTGTGAGCGCGCCAGAAAAATGGGGGGATCTGTGGTTATCCAGGGGTTGTTTCACACAGTGGGTATCCTGATTTAGAATGGGGTTTTGTTCCACTTTAATACCTTTAGATTTTCCTGCACAGTTATTCAAAGAAGAATTTCAGTTGTTTTCAGTCAGTTTAGTTTATTTTGTATAGATTTTACACATTTGAGTCACCTGGTCTCATAACAAAAGCTGCACCTCACACACACACAGCCGTTACAGTGTCAGCCTGTGAGGTAAAGTGTTGCTAGGAGACCAGTGGGCTAAATGAAGCAGCTCACTAAAAACAACCCAGCAGATCCCCCTATTCAGCAAATGGACTGAGCTATTATAATTATACAATTTAAAAGAGAGGCATATATTTTTTTCTTTTTCTATCGCCAGATTATTTATACACATGTTATAAGCTATTGTATGGCTATTTAATTATTTATCTTTTTTAATGCAAATTTCGCGATACTGCTCCTTTAAGCAAATACTAGGCAATAGTATCTGAACACACCGACCTGTCACTTCTCTGCCAACACACACAATACACCACCCCCAGCTACCTTAATACAACAATTTGTCTCCCGCACACGTACCAATTATTAACCATCAACCCCCCCCCACAGTCCATTATGGCACGGGCATACCAACATCCTGGCACAGTTAGAAAAGAAAGGTAGCAGACATTTTTGAGCTTCCTCTCCCAGCAACTCAGTCATGCTGCTGCCTGGGTTCAACTGATATAACTGACAATGCACAGTAACAGGAAGCCCAACAGCACTTCCTGTTTGCAGGTGGCCTGCAAATGCACGGGACGACATCTTGTTTTTAAAATTTATCCCAGCAGAAGTTTGAAAAGGGTAAATTAATTTTTATGTGCAGCAAATCTAAATTGCCCCGGGGAGGGATGCATATTGTTTGTTGTATTATTCTGGTTTAAGTCATTCTTGCTGTTTTTTTTGAAGCATTCAATTAGTGGCTCAATAACTCAACTCTCTTCCCCCCACAAAATTGTGATGGCTGTTTTTTTTCTATAACAGGCGGTGCACCGGCTTTCGCTGAAGGGGGTGGGGCTGCTAGGCAACCAGTGATTGAATTCTTAAATCAAAAATAGCATTGTGTCATGATCTGTGCCTCCCCGCCCCCGGACCACCAATATTTAGCAGAACCAAAAACAGCAGTCGGGCAGGGCCCCCCACCATCGAAACTCCTGGGCCTTTTCGCACCCCTGTGACTGTTATCATTACGTCCTTGGATTAAAGTGGAACAGTAAGTTCTGCAGAAATTACTGTATAAAATTCACATATAGTTTCTGTAAAATGGGCCTACAGGCCTACTAACCCATAGTGGCCCTCAGCCCTGGCCATTCCAATTCCTATTAAAGTGGCAGTGCAAGAAGGTTACAAAAATAATGAATCCAGTGAGTTCCATCAATGTTTTTTGATGCCAAGACTTCATAGAGAGGCTTCCCCCTCTATGTGCTATTCAAGTGCCAGTGGGCACACACCCCAGCCTCATAGTTTACTGACAAGTCACATGGCAAGCAACATAAGAGCACAGAGAAGGTAAATTGCCACATTTTGGGAATTTCCAGCCAGGGACGGACTGGGGCTAAAAAGTAATTCAGGGATTAAATGGTCCCAGCTACTGAACCCCCAAACTCCCCCATGGGGCTTCCCAGTTGCTCAAGAAGTGCATTTGTCCGCTGAAGGGCGACCACTCTTAAACAAATGGTACTAAAACTTAGATACTAAGTCAGGGGTGGATATTGCTTCTACAGCCATAATGCCGAGGCTATAGTATTGCAGAGGCAAAACATGGAATGGTGGTACAACAGGGCAAGGTCTGGGGAAAGTGGTTGGAGGGAGACTTGGGAGGCAAGGAGCTGAGGGGGTGTTGGAAGACAATTGAATGAATTGCGGCAAAGGGTCTGGGTGAGGTGCCAGCCTATTTGCCTCTGCAGCAGTGTGGCCCACCTGGAATCCTCCTGGTGCTCCCTATGGCTAGCCTCCCCCTGTTTCCAGTAAAGGACAGTGACAGGGTGTAGGGGTTAGGTAAGTGGTAGAGAACAGTGGCAGGGGGCCAATTGGTTAGGTGAGCGGTAGAGGACAGTGGCAGGGGGTGGAGAGGTTAGGGGAATGGTAGATAATAGCAGCATGTGGTAGAGAATAGTGGCGGGGTAGAGGACACCGCAGGGGGTAGATGACAGTATCAGGGGGTAGAGGACAGCTGCAGGGTGCAGAGGACAGCGGCAGGGGATGGAGGGGTTAGTTGAGTGGTAGATGACAGTGGCAGTGGGTAGAGGACAGTGGCAGGGGGTGGAGGGGTTAGTTGAGTGGTAGATGACAGTGGCAGTGGGTAGAGGACAATGGCAGGGGTAGAAGACACAGTAGGGGGTAGATGAGAGTGGTAGGGGGTTTCACACAGCAGGGTATCCTAAATCAGTTAGGGATAGTCAAAATCGATGGATCTGGTCCATAAGAATGCATCCTAGGGGGCATCTTGATTAGGGATACCCCACAGTCCAAAAGTCTATGGACCCCCAGTCAGAATCACATACTTGATCCTACATTGTTCAAGTACAACAAAGGGCTTTCCTCTGCAGCAGTATCCTTTCTCTATGCTGGTCTGTGGGGCGCGCATAGTGAAGGGATGGGGATGCGGCTATTCGTGGACACATTTGAACATCACGGACTAACACAGCTAGGTGAGTATGTGGCTGCATTGGGCATTAATTAAGTCAATCTCAGACCATATTTCTATCATTATCATCCCGTAATCGGACATAGTAAGGGATGGCGATAGTGTATATGGAGAGGAAGCCTATTCTTGTCTACCCCTGCAATAGAGATGTTGTAGTATCCTTGTATATAGCCACTTTTTTTTAACCCTGGTGGGGTCAGATGATGCAGTCGTAAATGTTAATCTCTTCTTTTTTTGGTATTATATATACAATTACAGGCTGATTCATTACTAATGGCAGGTATTGCCAGATGAGCATTTGTAGTGCGGCGCTTTGAGCGACCGCTAGTAGACGCTGTGATCGGCTATTGGTCGCTGTAACTGAGTTCCTCAGTCGCTGTAGTAACCTGGCCGGCATTCATGAATGAGATATACGTTGGTCGCTGTAACACCAGTATTACGCTATAAGGAGCGAAAGGTAGTGACTGCTCAGAGCGACCGACTCTCAGTGACTCACACCATATTCATCAAAAAATCACCCTCACACAGCGTCGGCGCTCTAAATTGGTTCCCTATAGCCTAGAGCTCCAGATGCTGTGTGATTAAAGTGATTTTTTGAACACATATCCACCAGTAACAAAGCGAAAACACATGGAATTACATTATTTTACCATTGTGACATTAACACTTTAGTGCCAGACCTGTAATGACAATTCTGATAAAAAATTTAAAAAAGAAAAAAAACTTTTCATAAATGACTTTTTCGAGGCCATGAGATGTAACACAATTATTTGAGAATTAAAAAAAAATGGAATCAGGAAAGGGATTTGAAGGAACTTCCATTGAAATGTATGGGGAAGCGAACAGTAGCGACAGGTAATACCTGGCGCTCTGGAAACTAGAGCGCCGGCACTATATGCTGAGCCACCTGTAATGATGAATCGTACGCTACATGGTGCTGTTCCAGTCGCTCACCAGATTTGCTTTGATAAATGTGGTATAGCATACAGCGCCCGGCGTTCACCAGACGCTGCCTGTCGCTACGAGTCACTAGCTGGCGCTAGACCTTGATGAATATACCCCTTCGTTTTTCTTCTGTGGATTGTAATATCCATAGTTTGAACTTGGAGCTATACATTGTATCAGATCTGAATCAGTGAATCACTTGTATTAAACTAATCTTCTGCCAGATTTCCAAGTGGATTGTGTAGCTATGATGTATTTTTAATTTTGATACATTAATCTTGTTAAACATGTCACACACTGCTGCCTGTATAAGATACTTTTCTGAAAAGTGTTACAATCTCTCATAGCGATCACCTCTGTATTACATTATGTATCTGAATGTCTATTTCTTTGTTTAAAGTGGACCAACACCCAGGATTTTGACTATCCTGGGTTTTGGTCCACTTCGGTGGGGCACCCCGATCGGGGGTGCCCGCTGTGTGAAACCCCCCAGAAAGCCCCGAAAACTCACCGCACCCCGCTCCCACGTGACCGCTGCATCCAATCAGCGCGGATGGACAAGCAGAGCGTGTCCGCCGCCGCCTCCCGCGCGTCCCTCAGGGAGCGCACCTGCCATTCACAAACGGCCAGCGCAGGAGCGCGCCCTGCTAATGGGATGCGCGGGAGGCAGGGGCAGCTGGAACGGGGAGAAGGTAGGATTGTGGGCTTCCTGGGGGGTTTTACCCCGCGGGACATCCCGATTTCGGATGCCCCGTGGGGAGGGATCTGATCGGCCCGGGAATCCCCCCTGGGTGTTGGTCCACTTCAAAAGCCTAAATATAATTCATGTTTTACATATTTTCAGGTCTATGGTGTGCATCTGTGATCCCCTTTGTGTATATATGTATGTCGTGAGGGTCTCTAGAATGCAGAAAGTTTATCAAACTATTGTACCAGAGGAGTGCATGACACAAATTATATTGTTATATAAGCTTCGCACCCTGGGAGTTATGGGTGTCGCTGGCAGCGGAGGGGTGTCACTGGCATAGAAATACAATGGGGAAGCACTAACAGCAAATGGTTTTTACTCACTTGCTCTTTCTCTCTCTGGAATCTTGTTTAATAAAAGATAATTGCATGGGCTGAAAGCAGCAGACAGGCATTACATGCTGTGGATAGGTATGTGAGGAGTGTTACTGGCAGAGGAAATCTAGGGCACTGGGAGCACAGAAGGTCACCAAGAGTAAAGAGGTGGCACTAGTACAGAAAAGCTATGATTATCACAGGGAACAGAAGGGTGTCACAGGTACAGACGAAACATGGGTGCCATAAGTACTAGAAAAGCTGCAAGGATGCTGAAATAGTGGGGTGTCACCAGGAGAAGAAGGGCATCACTTTTAGACAAATGATATTACTGTCAATGGGAGTAGAGAGTGTCACCGAGAGCAGGGGTGTGTCACTAAAGCAGAAAATCTCTGGGTGTCACAGGAGGAAAAGGGTGCCGTGGCCACAGAAAAGTCAGACCAGAGGGGTGTCACTGAGAGGGAAAAACCAATGGTGCCACAGGGAGCAGAGTGGTGTCACAGGTTTGCTGTAGAGGTTCGTACTGAACTTTGCGAATTAGCGTTTCCCAAATCTGAACACGATCTTCAGCCAGACGTTCAGCATTCGGCCCGAACACAGTAAGCTAAAGCAGCTCCCTAAAGGTGGCAGCATCAGGAAGCTGCTCTACAATTTACCCTAGCCCAGATCCAGTTCTTGGTCGTCGGTGGCGTTCCTTTCAAAAGATTTAAGGCCGGGGATGCAGAAAGATGTCCGCTGCTCCCATGAGTCAGGACAGTGGCCACAGTTGCCGAAGCTGAACTTTGGGTGGCTCGTATTATCAGCTTATATGAGCAATGGGGGGTTAACAAAGCTGGGCATCCCAAATCAGGACGTCCTAGAGAGAAGGAACAAAACCTAGGATAGTAAAAATCCTGTGGTTGTTTCTCATTAAAGCAGGAATACACTAGCAGCAGCAGACTCCTGATTTCCCCTCCATGTTAACCTTAAGTGCCTTATGGTGGCAAAATGCCAATATCATCTGTACGCGCCAGCAGAACATCCCCAACCCCTGAAGCGTTCGATTCTCCTGGCTTATCAGAAACTTAGCTAGGCCTCCATCATAAATGAATTTATAGCACAATATACAGCACCTCATTCATGCGGTGGTACAAAATGTCCTTCCTGTTATTCATTTTATGGCTGCCCGGGGATATATCCCTGAGGGGGGGGGGGGGTTATCCTATAGCGCTCAGCACCTACAGAAACACATCATGGACACCCAGGGCCGGCGTCAGCACTCGGCAAGCCCAGTCAGCTGCCGAGGGCCCCACCCAACAGGCTGGCACAATGTGGTTAAAGAACTGCACACACTTCCTTTCTCTGTCTCTTCAGCTCTGCCCCATTGGTTGTATGTCACCTCTGCCTCATCCATCCCTATCCCCTGAGCCCTGACCCATTCATTCATATTCATTGAGCCCTGACCCATCTTTCTCTATCCACTCAGCTTTTCCCCATTCATCCCTATCCCCTGAGCCCTGACCCATCCATCCCTATCCCCTGAGATTTTCCCCATTCATCCCTATCCCTCGAGCCCTGACCCATCTTTCCCTATCCACTCAGCCTCGCCCCATCCATCTCTATCTCCTGAGCCCTGACCCATCTTTCCCTATCCACTCAGTGTTTCCCCATTCATCCCTATCCCTTGAGCCCTGACCCATCTTTCCCTATCCACTCAGCTTTTCCCCATTCATCCCTATCCCTTGAGCCCTGACCCATCTTTCCCTATCCACTCAGCTTTTCCCCATTCATCCCTATCCCTCGAGCCCTGACCCATCTTTCCCTATCCACTCAGCCTCGCCCCATCCATCTCTATCTCCTGAGCCCTGACCCAGGGCCGGTTCCAGGTTTATGTGGGCCCTTGGGTGGCATGGTCTCAGTGGGTGGAGAGTCGGATCACATCACTGAGGGACATCCCAAATCTGGATGCCCCCTAAGGATCATTCTATTTGGGGGTGGGCAGAACAAAATCCAGCACTTCCTCCCCTGGAATCTAAATCGAGATGACCTGTTGTGTGGCACCCCGCCTATCGAGGAGATGTGGGCACCAGCTGTGGTGGTTCCCTCCCAGTCTGCCGCTGGTCAAGCGCCATTGCATACATCAAAGGCCGGCCCTGTCCGTGGGTCCCCCTGGAGGGCGAGGGGCCCCCGGCAGCTGCCCCGCCTTGCTGGGTGCTGATGTCGGCCCTGCCCTGACCTATCTATCCTTGTTCTCTTAGCTCTGTCCCATTCATCTATGTTCCCTCAGCCTCCCTCTTCCTCACTACTTCCCCATTCATGTGGGGCCAAACTAAAAAATAGTTCCAATAGGGGGTCGGAGGGCAAGCAGCCCTTCTGAGTTTTAGCCGTACAATATATAGACCTCTGACCTGCGACTATCCACCACAAAGGGATCCACTGAGACCGTGCCACCCGAGAGCCCACATAAACCTGGAGCCGGACCTGTGGACACCCATCCACAAGGAAGGAAATAGAAAGCCAGAGAGTATGGGGTTAATCTATAGCTGCACAGGCCCTGCGGCCTGTTGTCGTGTCCTGTTCACACACTCCGATAAGTGTGTAGGTTGTTTGTGTGTGTATAGACACTGCGCTACGTGCAGACTGTCAGTTTTACATTAACAGGATCTGGGCCCGTGCCCAGACGGGCGTTTAAGGACAAGGAAGTATAAGGAAGTGGCACAGCGCGTCCCCTCATATACACTCCCCTCCTGGCTGGAGCTGCCAGTTGTCTGTATCTATCCAGCGGCCTCCTGCTCTATGGCCGCACTGCTGGGATTCTCTGCCTATATGAGGAGAACACTTGGCTGTACATCCTGGGAAACAGCTACTGCATGTGCCGGTTATCCCAGGACAGCCGCCCAACCTGTCCTGAAAGAAATATAGTCAGCGCCTCGCAACAAAAAATAAAACCAGGGCTCCTCCCCGAGGTAGAGGGGGCTCAGCCTCAGATGCCCTGTAGCCATACTAATACATATGCATCGCTCATAGGAAGCTTTCATGCGCCGCGTTTTATTGTCATGGAACATTGCGTCACGGTGCCTCTTGTTATTTTAAAACATTCTGCTGAGTATTATTATAATTTTAAAAGGCATCTGTGGTCAAAAATAAAACACATATACTCACCTAATCTCCCACGGCCTTGATTCCACATAAAGCCTGCTGTTCAAAACACTTCAGAAGTAATGTCAAGTCACACTGATTACCAGAAAGTCGCCCAATTTTCACAATAGATTTCATTTTTTAAAGGATTTAGGTAAAAAATAAAACCAGGGCTCCTCCCCGAGGTAGAGGGGGCTCAGCCTCAGATGCCCTGTAGCCATACTTAAACATATGCATCGCCCATAGGAAGCTTTCATGCGGCGCGTTTTATTGTCCTGCAACATTACATCAGGGTGGCTCTTGTTATTTTAAAACATTCCGCTGACTATTATTATAGTTTTAAAAGGCATCTGTGGTCAAAAATAAATCACATATACTCACCTAATCTTGCACGGCCTTGACTCCACATAAAGCCTGCTGTTCAAAACGCTTCAGCAGTCATGGCAAGTCGCATTGTTTACCAGGAAGTCGCCCAATTTTCATAATAGATTTCATTTTTTAAAGGATTCAGGTAAGTTTTAAATGGCACCCATGGTTAAAGAGGAACATCAGGGGAGGTTAAACCTTCCCTAAACCTCACCGGTCTTACCTTTGGGCACTAAATACTCACCTCAATAGGACATCTATTTTCCTGGTCCCTTGGATTCCGTTGACCTACCAACGGGCAGCCCCATCTTGCATCCCATCACGCACTGCCCGTCCCGCGTTCATGTGCCTGCGCAGTGCACATGAATGGGATGCAAAGGGGAGGTGCCTAAAAGCCGTGAGACATTGCTGGGTGGTGCAGGACATTGAAGAGCATATCTTTAGACGGCTAAGCCAATGGGGGGGGGGGGGGGGGGCAGTGCATCTGTCCCTGAAGCAACTAAATGTCGCCGCATCAGACGGCAGTAAGATCCAATAGGTAGGCAGGACTTGATGGGAAGGGATATTGGCCACATTTAGGTTTAGGTCAGATGTTCCTCTTTAAAGTGGACCAAAACCCACCTATAAGATTCCCAGGTTGGTTGTTTCCCTTCCCCTGGGGCATCCAAAATCAGGATAACTGTGAAACCCCCCAGGGCGCCCCATACACTTACCTTATTTCCCGGTCCAAGGGCACATTCAAAAGCCACGGACGCATCCCCACATTTGTTTGTGAATGGCCACCATGGGCACGCTCCCTGTTAGAGGGTAGCGGGGGGTGGCTGTCAGAGCGCTTCTAGCTCGCTGATTGGATGGGCGGTTGTGCATGCGCTGTAGGACCGGGACGTGGTGATTTACTACGACGATCTGGGGTGGTTTCACGCAGTGGAGGGGAATGGACCAAAAGCCAGGAAAGTCATAACCCTGGGTTTTGGTCCACTTAAAAAAAAAAAAAAATTATGGCATGGCCATTAGGTTATATTTTCCTTATTTTGGTCATGTAATATGATCATATTTAGTGGCAAAAGCAATCAGGCCCAAAGTAGTCAGTGAAACCAGGAGACCAGGCCTTCGAAGTACAATTTGGCTCCATATCGTCCTCTAGCCTGAGGGAGAGAATTCAAAATTGTAAAATCAGTTTAAAATGAGTTTGATATTAGCAGCCGTCTGTATTATGTCGTCTTCCACATTCCATTGGCTAATGGGAAACATATGGTCTTCATGAGTGAAGTTATACTTCTATAATAGATTGATGACTTTTCTAAGCATCCAATCAGGCTGTGATGGTGATATGAAATGTCTTTTGTATGTGAGATGTATATTTAAAGAGGACCAAACCTCACTGAACCCGTGAAATACATATGGCCAAAGCCCCTGACGATATTCGCTTCTTGGCTTGTAGAAATAGAAATGGATATTTTCCCTGTTCAAATGGTCCTGGAACACTGATTTTTTGCTGTCACTCTCTGTAAGATGGCAGGCAACCAGTAATTGATTAGGTGTGGCAATGACCTAATTGCCACACTCAGCAGTGGCAATGAATGGAGGAGGCGGAGCTTTACAGCTAAAACAGGCGCCATTATCTTGAATTAGAGTGAATCAGGAGCAGTAAAAATTGGCAAAAGGTGCTCTTCATAGGAGGAGAAATTCAGAGGATGCTACTTAAAAATGTTGGTTTTGGTCCGCTTTAAGCATCTGAGCCCCCAGTTCTTGGGCGCTGTTGCAGAATGATAAAATCTCCCACCTGGCCGAATCAATAATCTATTGACCTTGTTAAACTATTGACTTTCATCTGTGGTGAGTGGCATTTCAAGCCTAGGAAGAGGTCAACTATAAAAACCAGAAGATGGGTCATTGACCACAGGAATACACCACCATTATAGTGTATTAGGGAATATCTAGTGTAAGTTTTGAAGTTTTCCCAGTACCAGTTTCTGAATTCCCACTCCGTTGTAAGCTTTGCATCCTTTATAAAGTCCTCCAAGCTGGACTTTTTAATCGAGCCCCAGTTAAGTGTTGTGGAAAAAACATCCAGAAGCAAAATTTCTTCAGAAAATGCAATGTTTATCCGTCAACCGGGGGGCCCGATGTGCCTCTGCCCTATTCAAGGGTTCCTCAGCTTTACTTAAATACAGGTTTAGACAAAGAAGCTTAAATGACCATTCTGATTGGGTGCCTGGACACATGTCAGCCTTCGATTGGATATTTCAAACATATACAGATACACATATATGGTATATATAATACAGACATGAAGAACATCTGTTTCTCATTAAGCAGACACAACATTCCATTCTTGGTAATCGTTAAACCTATGAGGAGAGAGGGGTGAAAATCCCCCTAAACACTGACAATGTGTGAGATGGCATACATGCGGTTAGAACTAAATAAGTAATACTAATAATATTTAATTTTCCACTTCATAAGAACCACTGTCATTAGCTGTAACTCCATTGCTCGCCTGATGCCATTCTCAATCTGATTATCAGGGCCTGACTTAAAAGTGGGGTCTTGCACTTTCAATATGAAAAGTCCAATAGTTCAGAAACTGGCATCTAGATTACTGCACCAGTAGGTCTTAGGGGGCTGGAAAGGAAGCAACAAGGGAGTCAGTCCAGTGATCAAAGTTTGGCTTTGGAGTCTGATTAAAAGGCAAGTGTTCCCTTTATAATTCTCTGTAACTGCCCCAGGACTGCTGCAGGTTGGCCCATCATTGCTGTTCTGTGTCCTTTAATAAAGGTTAAAATCCAGACGTCACGGCACACTACCCCAGACTTGTAAATCCCGGATTACAGAGGGATTCAGATGGTAATCTGAGGTCATGTGTAGTCTATTCTGATGGTGAGTCACTTGACTGCTCTTCTGGAATAAAAGCCCATACGTATGTGGACACAGGAACATCAAGCCCATATGTGATTATTGATCATTTCATTAATGTGGATATGGTCTTTTATGGAGCTGGCTTTGTGCACTGGAGATTTATCAAGCAGAAACAGGAAGGGGCCCTCTACAAATCTCTAGAGCCCCTCATACAATTCTTAGTTCCCACCATACCATCTCATAAGTCTTCCTAGTTATCGCCATGCAACCCACTCATACCAATTTGGGGGCCACTCCTACTGTCCAAAGTGTCTATTTCTTACCATCCAACAGGCTTCCTATACCATTTGGGGCCACCCTTAGCACTAAATGTTCAGTCTGTACAATCACTGTTGTTATCCATCTGACAGTCACGTGCTGGATGGTATTGAGGTCAGGGCTCTTCCACACCATTCATACAAAACTTGAGCTGTCCTACACAGGAACTTCCCTTACCTTCCAAGCATCCTGAGCTTACCATCCACTTAGACCCTTAGATTGTTTAGTTGGACCCCAGGGTGGTAGTTGGCACCCTTGTGGTTGAGTTCATACACCATGCTTACAAAACTTGAGCTGGCCTTCACAGGAACTTCAGCCACCCCCTGAGCATCCCGGATGCTCCTCCACTTAGACTCTTAGGATTATATACTTGGGCCCCAGGATGGTAAGAGGTAACCTTGCACCGCATAGGCTGTCCACAGGGTGGTACTATTGGATGCTATAGGAGGCTGCAGGGGGGTAACCTTATATGTTATAGTTGCTCCCCAGGGTGGTAAGTAATACTCTTGGATACACCTGGATGCTACAGTGATGTAGTAGGTGGAACACGTATATGGTATATTTGGGGCCCAGGGTGGTAAGTAGTACTTTTATGTAGTAAAAGTAAGGCAGAGGATACTAGGTGTTACTCTTGGATGCTATAGGCAGGCAACAGAATGATTGATATAAGGGTACCATGTACAGGCAGGTAGTATGTGGTATCCTTATATGGTATATTTGGGCATCGGGTGGTAAGTAGTACTTTTATATAGTAAAAGTAGGGCAGAGGATACTCATGGATGCTATAGGCAGACAACAGTCATGTAGTAGTTGGAACACTTATATGGTATATTTGGACCCCAGGGTGGTAAGTAGTAATTTTATGTTGTAAAAGTAGGGCAGAGTATACTTGGTGTTACTCTTGGATGCTATAGGCAAGCAACAGAATGATCGGGGGTTCCCTTGTATGGTATAAGGGTACCATATACAGGCAGGTGGTAGGTTGTATCCTTATATGGTATATTTGGGCACAGGGTGCTAAGTAGTACTTCTGTGTAGTAAAAGTAGGACAGATGATATTAGGTGTTACTCTTGGATGCTATAGGCAGGCAACAGGATGATTGGGGGTACCCTTATATGCTATAAGGGTACCATGTACAGGCAGGTGGTATCCTATATATGGTATATTTGGGTATGTATGTAATAAAATTATGGCAGAGGATACTAGGTGTTACTCTTGGGCACAGGATGGTAAGTAGTATTTTTATGTAATAAAAGTAGGGCAAAGGATACGGGGAGGCCGATTCATCAATAGCGCCAGGTAGCGACAGATGAGCGACTGTAGCGTGATTTTTTCAGCGCCAGCCAGTATTCGCTGTGCTTGGCCGGCATTAGCTTGATGACAGCGACTCAGTCGGTGTGCGGTAATGTTGAATACGGGCTGGGGGGTCGCTGTTTCACAGGTCCAGCGTTGTATGTGAGCGCCTGACAACGAATGGCCAGAGCGAACGGCTAGCTTCATATTCATCAAAAAATCACGCTCCGAATGTGCTGTCGCTGTCCATTCCTTGTTTAAACCCCAGAGCGCTTGCGGCGATCTGTATTAACTAGTTTTTAACCCCTAAACAACCATATTTTTTGAATGTAACATTATACATGTTTTTAGAATCATTTTGTTATATGAATACATTAATCTCAGACCTGTTAGATCAATTCTGCACATATTTTTTTTTTTTTTACTTAAAAATAAATCCTAACATTGCAGAAGTGTTCTCCGATTTTTTGACATTAAAAAAATTAACAAAAAAATTATTACCAATTAATCATGAATTATTATAGATTGCTCCATTGAAATGCATTGGACATCGCCAGGGAGCGACAGCTCATACCTGGCGCTGTGAGGGAATTTGCAGCGGCGCTGTTCGTTCCAGGCGGCTTCATGATGAATGCCGCGCTAGCCGTCGCTCTCGCCGGCGCTAGCCTCATTTTGCTTGATAAATGCGTCATTGTGACCGCCGCCGGGCGTACTTGAGTCGGTAGTCGCCGTTAGCTGCCGCTACCTGGCGCTCGTCAGACACTACCTGGCGCTATCGCTTGATGAATAAGGGCCTAGGTGTTATTCCACAATGCTTTAGACAGACAGCGGTATAATCAAGGGTACCCTTATATGGTATAAGTGTACCATATACAGGCAGGTGGTAGGTGGTATCCATATATTGAATATTTGGGCCCAGGGTGGTAAGTAGTACTCTTGGATGGTAAATGTAAAAATGGTAAATGTAGTGGAAGTAGTGTAGTGGATGGTAAATGTAGTGGAAGGAGACCCTTGGATGGTATAGGTTAGGCCAGGATGGTCTGTAGTACTTTTTGTCGGCAGGGTGTTCGGAATGTTACAGGGGTGCAAGAAGGGTCGGGTGAGCCCTGACATATGGAGAACGGGTCCCAGAACATTCTAAACGTAGCTGAAATTACTGGCTGGTGCCTGTCTCCCATTAGGAGCTGGGGTCCCGGGTGGGGTGGGATGGAATATTATGTAATGGCTCGTTTATATAAGCAGCAGCCAGACATTGTTGGAGACAATTTCAGCTTCACGGATTTTCTTCCAAACAGGAAGCAGATGGGTGAATGGCGTTTCGAAGGAATAGATTTTTGTTACGGGACGGTGGCTTCTCCTTTAGATGTGTAATATTATGTCCTCCCCATATTCCGGAGATGTAATGCTCTGCAGGTGGCGGCAGATCGCAGCGACGCGCTGTGTGTGCGCGAGGAGAACATGGAAAGGATTAGCCATGATGTTAAAGGTTCGCTGTCGCCATATGCGGATGGTGTCCTTAAATACTCCCAACCCCTCCCTGCAGCCTTGGATGTGTTTTTCTAAGAAAAGCAGGACATTAAGGGCAGCCTGTATGATAAATGAACAGGGGGCAGGGAGGGGCTGGGTGGAGGAGGGAGGGAGGGAGGGGGAGCAAACCCACCATGGGAGGAAGGCGGGGGGGGGGGGGCGGGCGAGAAGCAGAAGCCCTATTGTTCCCTATAGTGTTGCCACAAATAACCCCGAGCTTGTTTTGCTTCCATTCATCCTCTGCTGAAGACAACTCAAAGGGTTAATTTTTGTGTGGATCAAGATTACATTAACATTTAAAGTGAAACGCCAACCAATTGACTTAGGGGATTATTCATCAAGGGATAGCACCAGGTAGTGCCTCTTAGTGACAGGTAGCGAACAGTGAATGCCGGGCGCTGTACGCAAAACCACATTTGTCAAAGCGTTTCCGTTGAGCGACTCTAACAGCGCCATGTAGCGTCCGATTCATCATCACAGACGGCTCAGCGTATACCGCCGGCGCTCTGCCTTCCAGAGCGCTTGGTATTACCTGTCGCTACCTGTAGCTCTCCCATACATTTTAATGGACGTTACTTTGCTTCTGTTTAAACAAGGTTTATTTGAATTTTTTTTATCAAATCATTGTGTGACCTCTCCTGGCCTATTAAATGTAATTTTTGAAAACTTTTTTAGATTTTTTATATTTTTATGCAGAATTGTCCTTACATGTCTGGTATTAAAGTGTTAATGTCACAATGTAATAACAATGTCATTCTATGTGTTTTCGCTTTGTTACTAGCGGATATGTGTTCCAAAACGGCCTTTAATCACACAGCTTCTGGCGCTCTTAGCTACAGCAGCACAATTTTGAGCGCCTGCACTGCTTTTTGATGAATATGGTTTGTGTCGCTCACAGTGACCAGTCGCTACCGTTCGCTCCCATATAGCTCTGTACTGGTGTTATAGCGACTCACACATCAAATTCATGAATGCCGGCCAGCAACTGAGGAGCTCTATAATAGTGACTCACGGCCGATCACAGCGTATACTAGTGGTCGATCTTAGCGCCGCTTTACAGACGCTCATCTGCCGTTACCTGGTGCTAGTAATGAATCAGCCTGTTAATTTTCTTTATAGTGGGATCTGATTGGTCTGATCACAGTAGCTGAGCAAGATCCAGGATTGGTCCAAATTCTCATTCTTGGTGGGATCCCCAAAACTTTTTTTTTTACAGTACTTACAGCTGAGAATATACTTACAGTGACTGCAGATTTTAGACAGTACATAGTGATAGCTACTATTGGGGGGGGTGATAACTGTATGGTGGACCTGCCGCAGAGGATCATGGGAAAGAACTGGTGCACACAGACGCACACTTAGGGCCTTATTTATCAAGGGATAGCGCCAGGTAGTGTCTCACTAGCGCCAGGTAGCGCCAGCTATCGGCGGCTACCGACTCCAGAACGCCAGGCGGCGGACACAATCACGCATTTATCACGCTAAATGAGGCTAGCGCGGGATTCATCATGTAGCAGACTGCAACGAACAGCGCCGCTGCTAATCCCATCACAGCGCCAGGTATGACCTCTCGCTACCTGGCGCTCTCCAATGCATTTCAATGGAGCAATCTTTAAATAGTCATAATTAATTGATATGACTGTTTTTTTTTTTTTAACTGTCAAAAATTATGTGACCACTACGCCAAACTAAGGCAAAATCAGCCTTAAAAATTCCTAGCGCTGTGAAATGCATGTTTAAATCCCAGAGCGCAGCAGGCGATGTGTTAAAAGTAGTTTTTTAACCCCCAAACCACCCAAAAAAAAATGGAATGATTTTGAAATAATATTCAAACCTGAATAGTTTAAAATCAGACCTGTAATATCAATTCTGCAAAAAAAAAAAAAAATTTTTTTAAATCCCCAAAAAATACATTTTCAAAGGAAGAAGTGTTCACGGATTTTTTTTGGAAATTTAAAAAATATATATATATATTAAAAAATAATTATTAATTAAAATACATTCTGCCATTGAAATGCATTGGAGAGCGCCAGGTAGCGAGAGGTCATACCTGTCGCTGTTCAAGGATGCTCGCTGGCGCTGTGGGATGAGGCTGGGATAATGATGAATGAGTGGCTATCTGGCGCTATCTCAGTCGCTAAGCAGTATCGGCTTGATAAATGTGTGATTGTGGAGGGGAGCCGGCGTTCTAGCTGCGGTACCTGGCTTTACTGGCCGGCTCCCCAGTCGCTATCTGTCGCTATTCCTTGATAAATAAGGCCCATAGTGCAAGGGGAGAACTATGGAGCAGTGAACCACCCGAGCTGCCATCAGTTCAATCACTGCATACTGCAAACAGCAATCACTGTGTATGGATCTGCTATCACTATGTACCGTCTGATCACTGCTGTCACTTGTGGACCAAAACGTTACTTTTACTTTACTTTATTTATTCCGCCAAGTAAGCACAGGATACATACAAGGAATGCGTTTTAGCCAGGAGATACCCCAGGAGAGCTAGTATTAACAATTACACACAATAACAAGTAGTAACAGTTATTAAGGTTTAAGGCAGGGGTACTCAAATGGCGGACCGCGGTCCGAATCCGGACCGCAGACGCCATTTGTCCGGACCGCTGCCCAGGGCTGGTGTAGTGTCAAGGCCACATCAGCCCGGGATCCGGCGGTGCCGGTGACAATTGCCGGCCGGGGCTGTCAGAGCTGGGGGCGGGCACATGGGCGTGTAGGAGTACCCCTGCTCTATGGCATAGCTCCGTTCGGGCGCCGCTTGATGACGTGCTGTCTCCTCCTCCCGCGGCTGCCCTGGACTCAATAGTCGGGCTGGCTGGATATTGCGCACGGTGAGAGCGCGCCGTTCGGTGGCTGTTTCGGTTTGCGCCCTGGTGTGAGCCATGTTCCGGAGCTCCTGGGTCGAGCCTGAGGTAATTCCCCGCCAAGCGTGCGCCGCCATGGTTTGTTCTATATAGCCGGTAACTGCATTTGTGCTGCGTTGCAGTTTGTGTTACAGTAAAATATATAAACATGCTTTGGGGTGCTCCTCAGAACTACAGCCAGGCTCTCCAAGCAGAGGGCTTGGTATCCTAATAGCTCAGGCATCACAGAATATCAGCCACTCTGCTCTCTCTTGATTACCACCCCATTTGCTGTTCCATTATTAGGGGGTGCCCTGTTTCTTATGGAACACCTGGCAGAAAACTGCAGCAATGCTGAAAGCCAGACATGCAGTATACAGTATATAGAGTGTATACAAATGTGTGCTGCGTGCCAGTGAAAGTAGCATTTGAGGAGGTGCCTGCTGGTTACACCCCCCCCCCCCCCGGACCTTCATCCCACGGCAGACCCTGGTAAGTGGACCTCCACTGAAAGTAGTTGAGTACCCCTGGTTTAAGGTTTAGTGCAAGTCAATCAGTCCGGGAAGGGGGCATCCAAAATCCGGATTCCACGCTGTGTCAAACCCCCCAGGTGGTCCCATACACTTTTTCCCAATCCAACAGCACATGTGCGAACTGCGGGGGCATCCCCTGCTATCCTTCTAGCAGGGCGCATGCCAGGCATTTGTGAATGGCCAGCGCGGGCACTCAGGGAGTGAGAATAATAAGTAGGTGACTAAAAACTTAAAATATATTAATTTTAGATGCTGGGGAATAGTTTTTTAAGGGTTTGGGCATTTCAATAAATCATGGTGAAGGTCCGGTTTAAAACCCACCACGATCAGATTATCAGGCCAATTGATTCCCTCCCTATGGGGCATCCCGATCCGTATGAAACCCCCCAGGTCGCCCCATACACTTACCTTGCTTCCTCGTCCAGGCATTTGTGAATGTGTGCTAAATGGTTATGCGTTAAACCCCCAGATCACCGAAGTCAACTGCATATGCGGCCGCACATCCAATCAGCATGCTCAGCTGATAGGGAATTAGAGGGTAGCGGGAGATGTGGCTGTCAGCGCCTCTGAGCCTGCTGATTGGACGAGCGGCCGCGCATGTGCCATAGGACCAGGAAGCGGGGAGTTGGTTTCGGCGATCTGGGGGGTCTCACACAGCCGGGCACCCCGATAAGGGTGCCCCAGGGGCAAGGACCAAAACCCAGGATAGTCAGCACACTCAGAGTGGCTGGCCTTATACAAAGGCTTAGACGACGTGACATGACGTCAGCGGCTCCGAGCATGCTGATTGGATGAGCAATCAATTGGCCTGGTAATCTGATCGTGGTGAGTTTTGGTCCACTTTAAACCGGATCTTCACCATGATTTATCGAAAAGCCCAAACCCTTAAAAAACTATTCCCCAACATCTAAAATTAATATATTTTAAGTTTTTAGTCACTTACTTATTATTCTTTCCCCCACTGGGCTGCAACTCTGTTCAGGACTTTAGGATACGGGCGCCGCCATCTTGCCTCAGAAGCATCACACTTACTGAAGAAAGGAGAGCAGGATAAAGTGCAGGGGGCAGGGTTATAGCTGTGCTTAGCTCAGACAGAGCAGAGCTGGGGTCAGGAAAAAATCAGCAATCCCACAATGCAGAGCAGCACAGTCAGAAGGCACTTCCTGTTTGCAGGCTGCCTGATGCTCCATGAGCCACCATCTTCGATGTTTAAAGGCTCATAACATGCAGTAGATGCAGGTAGGATGATTTTTAATGTGAGCAATCTGTATGTACAGGGTGTGGGAAACATATAAGATAGGCTCTTATTCAGGGTGAAGGTCCGGATTAATGTGGGCAATCTGTATGTACAGGGTGTGGGAAACATATAAGATAGGCTCTTATTCAGGGTGAAGGTCCGGATTAATGTGGGCAATCTGTATGTACAGGGTGTGGGAAACATATAAGATAGGCTCTTATTCAGAGTGAAGGTCTGCTTTAAGGCAATCTGGAGGGGGTGACACAGCGATGCGCCCTGGAGTCTTTTGGAATGTAGGGCCGGCTGCACAGGGTTAAATCAAATCCAAAGTGGTGCAGAGAAGATGCCTGTTCATTGCCACTCCTGACCAATAGGAGAAGCCAGGCTTTCTGACACCCCCCACCTGTGCTCAGGCCTCCCTTTGGCACCCCCTTACCTGCTGCACCGCCTGCCTTAACCCATCTTACATGGAGATCCAGAAACCACTGCCATACCAACCAACTTTTCATGGTGTTAACTTAGGCCACGCCCCCTCATTGAGGGATGGATACAAGATAGGTTATAACAGTTACAACAATAGAAACACTATGAATAGGCAAATGAATGATTTATTGAAGCAGATCTGCATGTTACACCTCGAAGAGGGACAAATGAGAATGAGGGACATGGACTCAAAAGAGGGACAATTTCTCCAAATCAGGGACAGTCAGGAGATGTGCGGCACTGCTCACACTGACCTATCAGTGACAGGCCTCTGAAAAGATGCAGCCTGATGAAGTGGGTGATGTGCCCACGGAACGCGTGGCTCCTGGTGTGACTTCACACATGTTATTTTCATGATACCTTGGCTTTATTTCTGGTGTTGTTTTTTTGTGATAGATTTGTGATATTATTTTTTGATTGGTATTGTGATATATATCAGTGGTTCCCCTTTGGGATGCCTAATAATATATACAGGTGATTATATTTTCATTGGTGAATAGAGTAGATTGATATGTTTATGAGTTGTTATGATTGGGGATATTAATTCTTAATTGATTGTTTGACTAGGAGCACTTGCACTTTATAAATAGATTTTATAGTGATCTGGATCATAGGCAGGATTTGCACATGCTCAGTTGCACTGTTGGAACACTATGTTGAATGATTTAGCACATATATATCTAGGCATTTGATATCAATTAGGCCCTTATTTATGAAGGAATAGCGACAGGTAGCGACTGGTGAGCGGCCGGTAATGACGGGCCCCGCCACGAGAACGCCGGCTCCCCACCACAATCACACATTTATCAAGCCAATCCTGCTTAGCGACTGAGATAGCGCCATATAGCCACTCATTCATCATTATTCCAGCCTCAGCCCACAGCACCAGCGTCCGACCTTGAACAGCGACAGGTATGACCTCTCGCAACCTGGCGCTCTCCAATGCATTTCAATGGAACAATCTTCAAATATTCATAATTAATTGTTATTAATTTTTTTTTTTTTTTAAATGTGAAAAATTCTGTGACCATTCTGCCATTTCAGATAATTTTTTAAGGGAAAAAAATTAAAAAAAAAAATTGTACAGAATTGATATTACAGGTCTGATATTAATGTATCATATTACTAAATTATTTTAAAAACTTTTTTTTTTTGTTTTCCAAAAATATGGTTGTTTGGGGGTTAAAAAAACTACTTTTAACCCATCGCCGCCAGCGCTCTGGGGTTTAAACATGCATTTCACAGCGCAAGAATTTTTTGAGCGTGATTTTTTAATGAATATGGTGGGAGCCGGTCGCTAGGGCCAGTCGCTATCATGCGCTCCCATACAGCGCGGAACCTGTCAAATAGCGACTCCTCACCCAATATTCAACATTACGGCAAACTGACTGAGTCGCTATCAACTACCGAACAACGGCCAAGCACAGCGACTACTAGCGGGCGCTCTGAAAATGCCGCTACAGTCGCTCAACTGTCGCTACCTGCCGCTATTAATGAATCGGCCTCCCCGTGTGGTGAGACTCTCCCCATCGCCTACACACCTTCATGTTGGTTTGTCCTGTGTGTTATTGTCCCATTTATGTGTTTAAGGGATTTTAATATGTTGAGTGTATTGTATGTAGTGATTATAAATATGTAATTAATAAAAATGTTTTTTTTGATCAGTTTATGAGTTGGGATTTGCCTCCCTACATGCTTTTTTTGTTACAGGCCTCTGAAAAGAGAGTAGCCCCAAGACACTGGAAAGCTCCTATGCTGTTCTGTAGGGGGATCTCCCTATCACACCCTGACTGTATACAAAGCTCAGGGCAGAGCAAGTGGAGTCCCTGTGTCACCTGCGGCTCTGATGATTTATAGGCAAGCGATGGGGGGGTCACACCAATTCAAACTCTGCTCCATTCTATGCCAAAAAGTGAAACGTCAGTTACTCTCTGGGACACGTGTCATGTGAGATAAGGGAGTTGCCCCCGAGTGATCTGCTGGAGGCTCACCTAACCCCCACCCTCCTCATCTGCAGCCTCAGTCACTGGTGGGAAAGCTCCACAGGAGATCCTGGCAAACATACCTCCCAAGTGTCCCTGAGTTTAATGTCTCTAAATGTAAAATCCTGCACTTGGGTAGAAGGAATCCCTGCTCTGAGCACCGTATGGGCAGCACTGTGTTACCAGGACCTCGGAGGAGAGAGATTTAGGGGTACTGATTACTGATAGCTGCAAGATGAGTGGACAGTGTAGCCAGGCAGTGGGAAAAGCAAGCAGGATGCTCGGCTGCATAGCTCGAGGCATCACCAGTAGGAAGAAGGAGGTTGTGATGCCGCTGTATAGAGCCCTGGTGAGGCCACAGCTAGAATACTGTGCAGTTCTGGAGACCTTACCTGCAAAAAGACATTATTCAAATAGAACGTGTCCAAAGGCCGGCAACAAAAATGGTGGAAGGACTTAAACTTAAAACTTATCAGGAGAGACTTAAAGAACTTAATTTGTACAGTCTGGAGGAAAGAAGGGAGAGGGGGGACATGATTGAGACCTTTATATATGTGAAAGGATTGAATAAGGTTCAGGAGGGAAGTGTTTTTAAGAAGAAACTTAATGATAGAATAAGGGGGCACAACCTGAAGCTAGTCGGGGGGAGATCAGGAGCAATGTTAGAAAATATTATTTTACAGAAAGAGTAGTAGATGCTTGGAACAAACTTCCAGCAGAGGTAGTTGAAAAATCGACAGTCACTGAATTTAAACATGCCTGGGATAAGCACACATCTATCCTAAGATAAAGAGAACATACAGTATACACATAAGATACAGAGAACATACAGTATACGCATAAGATACAGAGAACATACAGTATACACATAAGATACAGAGAACATACAGTATACGCATAAGATACAGAGAACATACAGTATACACATAAGATACAGAGAACATACAGTATACACATAAGATAAAGAGAACATACAGTATACACATAAGATAAAGAGAACATACAGTATACACATAAGATACAGAGAACATACAGTATACACATAAGATAAAGAGAACATACAGTATACACATAAGATAAAGAGAACATACAGTATACACATAAGATACAGAGAACATACAGTATACACATAAGATACAGAGAACATACAGTATACACATAAGATACAGAGAACATACAGTATACGCATAAGATACAGATAACATACAGTATACACATAAGATAAAGAGAACATACAGTATACACATAAGATACAGAGAACATACAGTATATACATAAGATACAGAGAACATACAGTATACACATAAGATACAGAGAACATACAGTATACACATAAGATAAAGAGAACATACAGTATACACATAAGATAAAGAGAACATACAGTATACACATAAGATACAGAGAACATACAGTATATACATAAGATACAGAGAACATACAGTATATACATAAGATACAGAGAACATACAGTATACACATAAGATACAGAGAACATACAGTATACACATAAGATACAGAGAACATACAGTATACGCATAAGATACAGATAACATACAGTATACACATAAGATAAAGAGAACATACAGTATACACATAAGATACAGAGAACATACAGTATATACATAAGATACAGAGAACATACAGTATATACATAAGATAAAGAGAACATACAGTATACACATAAGATACAGAGAACATACAGTATACACATAAGATACAGAGAACATACAGTATACACATAAGATACAGAGAACATACAGTATACGCATAAGATACAGATAACATACAGTATACACATAAGATAAAGAGAACATACAGTATACACATAAGATAAAGAGAACATACAGTATACACATAAGATAAAGAGAACATACAGTATACACATAAGATACAGAGAACATACAGTATACACATAAGATACAGAGAACATACAGTATACACATAAGATACAGAGAACATACAGTATACACATAAGATACAGAGAACATACAGTATATACATAAGATACAGAGAACATACAGTATACACATAAGATAAAGAGAACATACAGTATACACATAAGATACAGAGAACATACAGTATACACATAAGATAAAGAGAACATACAGTATACACATAAGCGCAGACTAGATGGAGCTTATGGTCTCCTTCTGCCATCAACCTTCTATGTTTCTATGTTTCTATTTGGAGGGACTGTCCCTTTTTTAAGTCCGTGTCCCCCTCTCCCTCATTGTTCCCATTTGTCCCTCTTTGAGGTGTAGGCCTCGATTCAATAAAGGTAGAAAAAAATTCTCATGGTAGTAAAAAATTCAATTCATGAGAAAAAAGCCTGAGAATGTCACTGTTACTGAATCACTAGATAAAAAGACAATGAAAGTCAATGGCAGCTTTTACTACAGTGTAGAAAGGAGTAAACAGTTCTCTACTTTTCTTAGGAGTAAAAAAGTGCCATTGACTTTCATTGTTTTCCTATCTGGTGATTCAGTAACAGTGACATTCTCAGGCTTTTTTCTCATGAATTGAATCTTTTACTACCATGAGAATTTTTTTCTACCTTTATTGAATACGCAGATCTGCATCAATAAATGATTTGCTTATTTAAAGTGTTTATATTGTTGTAACTGTTATAATCTCCTATCCATCCCTCAATGAGGGGGCGTGGCCTAATTTATCTAATGTCCCTATTTCCCACCCTGATATGTTGGGAGGTATGCATTCCAGTTGTATGATGATCTTTCCCGGATGTGTGTCTCTCATCACATTATTAAATAGGATCTCCCCGCTTTTGAGAGTCTCTCCATTAATGTGCAAATGCCTTTAATCTCCTGCACATTCTGTATAATCGGGTGTCACCTCAAAGAATGGCAGAAAAAGGAGAAAAGGATAAAAAGAAGGAAGAGAGAGTGAAAAGAGGAAGAAAGGATGGAAGGAAAAAAAAAGAAAGAAAGAAAGAAGAGGTAGGAATGAAGGAAGGGTGACCGAAAGGAAGGCAGAAATTAAAAAGAAAACAAATAAAGAAAGATGATAAGTGGGAGAAAAGAATGAAAAAAATTAAAGGAGGTGGAGGATGGAAGCAGAGACGGCAGGAAAAGAATGGCAGAAAAAGGAGAAAAGGATAAAAAGAAGGAAGAGAGAGTGACGGGAAAAGAGGAAGAAAGGATGGAAGGAAAAATAGAAAGAGTGAAAGAAAGAAGAGGTAGGAATGAAGGAAGGGTGACCGAAAGGAAGGCAGAAATAAAAAAGAAAACAAATAAAGAAAGATGATAAGTGGGAGAAAAGAATGAAAAGAATTAAAGGAGGTGGAGGATGGAAGCAGAGACGGCAGGAAAAGAGAGTGAAGGAGGAAAGGAAGGATAAAAGAAAGAAAAAAACTAAAGGAGAAAGGGAGAGGAATGAAGGGAGGAAAGAACAACATCAATACATAAGAAGGAATAAAACAGCAATGTGGAGAAAGCAAGGAAGAAGGGATGTAACAAAAGAAGAAGGGAAAGAAAGAAAGCGGGTGCGATAGCAGAAGAAAGGAAAGAGAGAAAGAAAGAATGAAACAAATAGGAAAGGGAAGAAGAAAGAAAGAAAGTGAAAAGTAAAATTAAAAAGAAGAGAAAATAAAGAAACCTGTCCCCTTGCCACTTTAAATACATGCTTATCTCCCTCTTTGATTGGGTATGTGCAGGTGGACCAGAAGTCACAGCACACACTGGAGGAAGTGTGCACTGCTCTTCAGGTTCCCCAGACCCAGAAGTGAATGCGTCTGCCATTGGAACTGGGGGAAGCAGTAGGGGGCAGCAGGAGGGAAATGAAGTCTGTCCGACAGGAACAAGCTTCTCTTATAGATTCCCAGGGCTGATCCAGCTGGGTTTTGGTCCACTTTAAAGCTCAGTCAGGGCCACGACATTTGGATGGTATGAGAAATGGAACATGCCGCAGCAAGCATTGCAATGGCTGCCGCTGTTACAACAAAAAGGGGAGCCCATAACCTGCTCAGTAATTACACAAGAGTATTTGTGTGTGAGCTGCGCTATTACGGCCCCGAGATGCTCGCTATTACCCCATATGACCTCGCTTGCTCTGCGGCGTCCCCCCCTCCCCGCGCTCCCCCGCCCGCCATGCTCGGCGTTCTCTCACACTAACACCGTTCCTGTCGCTGAGAAATCTATTAATAGCTTTGTCAAAGTACATTCTGTTCTCCTCGTTACACAAGTCTGTTTACTCCCCTGCAGGGATCCAAAAGAGGAGGGAGGAGAGCGGACATAACAGTCCTCAGATCCCCTTTCACACCAGTGACCCCATAACATCTTACTGAAAGCATTCACTGCTGCTCCTGGCCTGCATTAGCGTCTCCATACCAGAGCCTGGCTCCTGCCTTCCCCTGACTCCATTCATTCTGGGCCTGGACTGAGCTCCTGTCCTGCTACTCCATAACAGCAAATAACGTACCTCCTGAGTTACCCCTGTAACATCTTATTATAGTAACCCAGCTACTGAGCGTCTAAATTACCCCTGTAACTTCTTATTACAGTAACCCAGCTCCTGAGTATCTTATTATCCGTGTAACATCTTATTACAGTAACCCAGCTCCTGAGTATCTTATTATCCGTGTAACATCTTATTACAGTAACCCAGCTCCTGAGTATCTTATTATCCATGTAACTTCTTATTACAGTAACCCAGCTCCTAAGTGTCTAATTACCCCATTAACATCTTATTACAGTAACCCTGCTCCTGAGAGTCTAATTACCCCTGTGACATCTTGTTGCAGTAACCCAGCTCCTGAGTGTCTAATTGCCCCTGTAAAATCTTATTACAGTAACCCAGCTCCTGAGTATCTTATTAGCCCTGTAACATCTTATTACAGTAACCCACCTACTGAGCGTCTAATTACCCCTGTAACTTCTTATTACAATAACCCAGCTCCTGAGTATCTTATTATCCTTGTAACATCTTATTACAGTAACCCAGCTCCTAAGTGTCTAATTACCCCATTAACATCTTATTACAGTAACCCAGCTCCTGAGTGTCTAATTACCCCTGTAACTTCATATTACAATAACCCAGCTCCTGAGTATCTTATTATCCGTGTAACATCTTATTACAGTAACCCAGTTCCTGAGTGTCTAATTACCCCTGTGACATCTTATTACAGTAACCCAGCTCCTGAGTATCTTATTAGCCCTGTAACATCTTATTACAGTAACCCACCTACTGAGCCTCTAATTACCCCTGTAACTTCTTATTACAATAACCCAGCTCCTGAGTATCCTATTATCCTTGTAACATCTTATTACAGTGACCCAGCTCCTAAGTGTCTAATTACCCCATTAACATCTTATTACAGTAACCCAGCTCCTGAGTGTCTAATTACCCCTGTAACATCTTACTACAGTAACCCAGCTCCTGCGTGTCTAATTACCCCCTTGACATCTTATTACAGTAACCCAGCTCCTGAGTGTCTAATTACCCCCTTAACATCTTATTACAGTAACCCAGCTCCTGAGTGTCTAATTACCCCGTAACATCTTATTACAGTAACTCAGCTCCTGAGTGTCTAATTACCCCGTAATTTATTTAAAGCAATTGAGCTCCAGAGTGTCTTATTACCCATATAAAATTGTATTACAGTAACCTAGCTCCTGAGTGCCCTATTACCCAGCTAACGTCTTATTACAGTAACACAGCTCCTGCCTTCTCCTGCTGAAGGACTGCACACACTTACCAAGATTATACTGAGCTCCTGACAGTCATGTTACCTAAATCACAATTCTTTAAAGCAGCTGATCTCCTGAGTACCTACCGTATATAACATCTTATTACAGTAATCTAGCTCCTCAGTGTCCTATTACCCCTGTAACATCTTTTTACAGTAACATAACACCTGCCTTTTGCTAACAAAAGACTGGCAAAGGACTAAAATATTCCAGTGCCAATCGCTGGCTTTTCTCCAGGGCATTCTGAACTGGGATGCCCTGCTGTGTGAAACCTCCCAGGGAGCCCATGCACACTCACCTTTTCCTGGTCCAATGGCGCATGCGTGGGCTCTAGCCCAATGAGAGCCACCCGCTGAACTGACGTATTTCGGCAGGTGCCTTTCATTGTTGTCAATTGGGAGCACGCACTGCCACATCCCCTGCATCCCCAGCGTTGTGTGCCCATTGACCTTTATATTCACCTTTTAACTGAGGGCCCAAGCATGCGTCTTTGGACTGAGGGGAGGCGAGGTTAAATAGATGAACTTGTGTCACACAGTGGGCATCCCATATCGGGGCAACTGAGCCCCTAAGAAATGATGAAGGACTGTACACATTTACGTAGCAAGCCTAGACTGAGCTTCTGACTGTCATGTCACCAACTCCCTAATATTTCTTTGAAGCAACCTAGCTCCTGAGTGTCTTATTACCCACATACCATCTTATTATAGTAACCTAGCTCCTGAGTGTCTTAACACCCATATACCATCTTATTAAAGTAACCTAGCTCCTGAGTGTCTTATTACCCATATACCATCTTATTACTGTAACCTAGCTCCTGAGTGTCTTATTACCCATATACCATCTTATTATGGTAACCTAGCTCCTGAGTGTCTTATATACCACCTTATTACAGTAACCCAGCTCCTGAATGCCTTATTACCCATATACCCCCTTATTACAGTAACCTAGCTCCTGAATGTCTTATTACTCATATACCACCTTATTACAGTAACCTAGCTCCTGAATGTCTTATTACACATATACCACCTTATTACAGTAACCTAGATCCTGGGTGTCTTATTACCCATATAACACCTTATTACAGTAACCTAGATCCTGAGTGTCTTATTACCCATATAACACCTTATTACAGTAACCTAGCTCCTGAATGTCTTATTACCCATATACCATCTTATTACAGTGGCCTAGCTCCTGAGTGTCTTATTCCCTTCTCTTGAGGAAAGACTGTACTAAATTAAAATGGCCCAACCACTTGATATGGAAGGTTAAATAAAAAAAATGTATCAACCCCCCTTAGTGGTTCTTGCCCCCGATCGGGAATGACCCTCTGTATGAAACCCCCCAGGTCGCCTCAACGAACTCACCTCTCCCCGGTCCTACAGCGCATGTGCGGCCTCTCGTCCAATCAGCGTGCTCAAATCTTTCGTCCAAGCCTTCGTCTAAGGCGATCAGAACCGAGCGTGCTGACGGACGCATCCCCCGCTACCCTCTAACAGGGAGCGTGTCAGCGCAGGCCAGTTACAAATGCCCTGCTAAAGGGATGACGGGGATGCGCCCGTTGGTCACGCATGCGCAGTTAGACCGGGAAAGAAGGTGCTTTTCTGGGCGACCTGGGGAGTGTCACACAGCAGAGCATTGCGATTTTGGATACCCTGGGGGGAGGGAATCAAGCGGCCCTGGAATCTTATAGATTACCGGACCAATCTCTGTGGGATTTGATCTACTTTAAAGCAATTGAGCTCCTGAGTGTTACATATAACATCTTATTACCTAGATCCCAAGTTTCGAATTACCCCAGTAACATATTATCACAACAACAAAGCTCCCACCTTCTTATGAGTCTAGTCATTGAATGCATTTTTCCAAGCCTAGACTAAGCTCCCTACTGAGAAGTTACACCATAACATTTCATAAAGAAACCTAGCTCTTGAGTGTCTTGTAACACCAGTAACATTTTATCACAATATCTGCAGCTCCAGCCTTCTCCTGACTAATCATTGCGTGCTTTTCTTCAACAGGCCTAGACTGAGCTCCTGACTATTGTGTTACACCATAACATGTATTCAGTAACCCATATCCAGCCTTCTCTTGGCTCTAATTATTGCATGCATTTACTTGCTGACTGTCACGTTACCCCATAACATCTTTTTAAAGTATCTTAACTCCTGAGGGTCTTATTATCCTATAACTACTTGTTCCACTAGAACAGGTCCTGTCTTCTGCTGCTCCTAACTATTGTAAGCATTAACTAACACCTTTTTAAAGTAACTTAGCTCCTAAATGCACTGTTGCTCCTCTGTAAGATTTCGTTAAAGTAACCCAGTTGTATGCATTTACTTATCAAGCCTAAATTTGGTACCTGAGTAACAACTGAGCTCCTGTCATGCTACCCTGTAAAATATTTGTAAAGGAACCTACATAGCTAACGACTGTATTATTACAGGTTAATATTTTTTACAGTAACATAGCCTGAGGGTCTTATTGCCCCTGTAACATTATATAGCTGTAACCTAGCCCCTGTGTGTCTTATACCCCTGTAACATCTTTTTAATGTAAGGTGCTGAGGGTTTTGTTACTCTATAACATCTTTTTACACTAACCTAGCCTCTGAAAGCCTTATTACCCCCTGTAACATAGTAGTAACCTAATTCCTCAGTGTCTGATTACTTTTGTAATATCTTACTAGCGTAACCCATCTTATGCGCATCTTATTACCTCGATAACATCTTATTACAGTAACCTAGCTCCTGAGCATAAGACTGTTTTTTGTTTGTAATATCTTATTACAGCCCATGAATGAGCTGCTACCCATGTAACATCTTTTTAAAGTAACCTAGTGCAAGATATTTAAATAACATTTGTAAAATGTTATTACTGTAACCTAGCTCCTGAGATTCGAGATACAAAAGCACACACTGCGGTCCCAGTTTGACCGCAAACTGGACAACACCCAGAATCAGCACTACTCACTCCACAATAATCACCTATTCAATACATAGAAAATATCAAAAATAGAATATTTTTATTACTGTACTAAAAACATCACATACAACATACACTTCCTTGAGGAAGTGGTCGGGACTCAGATCACGGAACGCGTGGGGAAAACTCTTGGCTTTACACTATGGGATATAATCCTGAGACCCACAGCACTTAGGTGATGTTTTTGGATTCATTTGTTGTTACACTGTTTGCATTTTACTCCTCTTGCCATTTTTTATGGGATTTATGAATTGGAATTTGCACATTGTTCAGCACAGTGGATGCACTTTATGTATGATTTGCACAAAAAGAGGAGATTGTTGGCTGTGAAATTGTTTATAATACTAATGTTGGTTAAAATTGGATTGTGGGTCTGGGTGGGATGCCCCATATGTTGATATATTTTAATATTGTGTGTTATATGTAGTTTTTAGCTCATAATAAAGATGAATTCTTGGTATATTTTGACTATATGAATTGATTAATTTTTGGAGGGAAGGTGCTGCAGTTAATGGTTTGCTCTTAGTGGTCGCTGGAGCCACATTAGAAACATTGTTGGGTACTATAGGCCAACATTGACCGCAAGCACACCTACAACATCTGATTGATAGTGATAATATTAGTGATTGGTGGTGCAGGATTCCATTTATTGTACTTTCATATAAACACTCACACACTGAATATCCAGCTTCTAGAGGGATTGTGTGAGGGAAAAGCTGCAACAATGTTTCTTTATCACTGTTCACTGCGGAATCTGGATTTACCGCACACCATTCAGTCAGTGTAAACATGTGTATCTTCTAAAATATTACAATTCTTTCAGTTGTGCAGCAGAGCAATGAGTCATCACAGCTGATGGCTTTCCACTAGAAATAAAGTTGGATTACACTAACATGTGGGATTTTTCAGAAGCTGGACTCATGTATGTGGCAAGATGGCCGCTCCCATGCAGTTATGCAGCATAGAATCTGCCTGTTATTTCATAATATCTGCATGGAGCTAAACCCTCTCAAATGAAAGTTTGGCTTTAGGGGTTCAATTCACTGAACTTGCTTTTTTGACTTTCGGTCTGCTTCAATACCTACCTTACATTGTAATAAAGCAGCCCAGGTATGTAGTGTCTTATAAGCAATATAACACATTTTACCAATAGCCCAGCTGCAAAGTTGTTATGCCTGTAGCATTACATTATCATATTCAGTATTCTGGTGCTTGTAATATTTTAGGCCAGTACCTTACCACATTAGCAATAGAGTATTACTAACTTAGTTCTTATGTTTCCTATTACATCTAGATTATCTTATTATAGTAACATTACTACCAGCTTCTAATTATTTGTACCCAGTCATATGATTCATGTTTTTCCCTTCTCTATCTTTAGCACTAAAGTGATGTCTCCTTGTTAATTAAATACTGTAGTAACATGTTTGGGTTGATTATTAGGCTCGTCAAAGGGCTGCAGCCACTCTGCTCATGTATTAGTATGCATTCTACGGATTCTTATGGGGCTGGCCGCTGGCAGGTTCCCCTGGCACAGGAGTCGGAGGAAGTCTTTCAGGGTCCCCCTCTCTGTTTTCTCTCCCTCTCGTCTCCGTCTGCCAACTTGGCTGAACAGCCCAGAGCTTCGTAACTGTTATGTAACATGCGGGGAGGGAACAGTCCACAGCGCGCTCCAATGATGTGCCTGGTTTTTCTTTTATGGTGCCACCTATTTCGATTTTTTTTTCATCATTCAACCTGCTTTCGTGTCCTCACTTGCACTTTCTAAAATGCCAATATTTGGTGGCCAACATCTAGGAACCTTTCTCCATTTTTTCCTATTGCTTGAAGCTAGTATATTTAGCAATGGCTCATTTCCTGCAATGCTTTAAAACTTATGTAGACCTAAAAGCCCACAAGGGTTAAAGTTCTCATATACTTTGTGCGATATGCAGTGGTTATGGTGTGGATTTTCCTTTAGGCACTTCCTAGGGCTCACAATTTGTGGAGGGTAATGTGACTGGAATACTTCTTACAATGTTTGAAAATAAAGGCATGGGACCCTCAACTGGACTGAAATGGCCTTATGTGATAGGTATCCTTTAATAGTGCTGAAAATATTTGGTGCAAGTTTAGTCCCAAAAAGGGACTGCTCTTCTAAGAATGAGGAGGAGATTGAAGATTTGGAGAACCTTGGAGTACCTTGGCTCCTAGATGTGAGAATGTATAGATGCCTATAGAGATGTTCTTGCATTATGATTGTGGTTGTGGGGAATCAAGATAATTAAGGTTTGTGCTACAGAACATTTTGACTTCCAGTTAGGTTCAGCTAAGGAGCTGCCCAGGAAGGGTTGGGGTTTTCATATTCTACCACTGGCACCAGCTCATTCTTTTGTCCCCCATATGTGAAATTGTAGAGATGCCTGTAGACATAGTCTGGAGTTGTTGAGGTCCTGAGACAGTTTCTGGTTAGGAGTTAGTTTTGGTTCTCAGCAATTGAGATACTCATGGCTTGTGGACCACCAACTGGACTGAAAATGGCTATATGTGATAGGTATCCTTTAATAGTGCATGGCATGGTTCTTGCAGCTGAACATATTTGGTGGAAGTTCAGTCCCAAAGAGACAACTTGATTATTAATAAAAGAAAATATACTGCTCTTCTAAGAATGAGGAGGAGATTGAATATTTAGAGAGCACCATGTACCTTGGCTCCTAGATGTGAAAATGTATAGATGCCTATAGAGATGCTCTTGCGTTAAGATTGTGGTTATGGGGAATCAAGATAATTAAAGGTTGTGGTTCAGAATATTCTGACTTCCAGTTATGTTCAGCTAAGGAGCTGCTCAGGAAGGGTTGGGGTTTCATATTCTACCACTGGTACCAGCTCAATTCTCTCTTTTGTCTCCCCTATGTGAAATTGTAGAGATGCCTGTAGACATAGTTTGGAGTTGTTGAGGTCCTGAGAAGTTTTCCGGTTTGAAGTTGGTTTTTGGTTCTCAGGAATTGAGATAATTATGGTTTGTTTTACAGAATAATCCAAATTCTAGGTAACAAGCTGCTCATGGAGGGTTGGAGGTTTCTCATTCCAACACTGGTACCCACTCAATTCCCTCAATTGGCTCCCAGAAGTGAAAATTTAAAGATGCCCGTAGAGATGGTCCGGAGTGGTTGACGGCTTATTTGATCACAGTTCCAGAAGGGGGACACTGATATGATAGGCTATGATTCCGAACTTGTAAGCCAGGGATGGTCCTATTCCCCCATGTCTACCCTGTGTGCAAGAACCCTTTGTGTTGATAGATTCATTGATAAATATTCTTCGGTGGGTTGAGAGGTTGCCCTAAGACTGGAAGAATGCTTCAGGTGGGCCAAAAAGCTGCAGGCTGGAGGACCAACATGTGTGTTTGAGAGTAGAGTGTGTGTAGATGAACATTCAGTCAGGGATGCTTATGAATTGTGTAGTTAGAACAGTTAGGAAGAAGAAACTAAGAGTTCAGAAGAGAAGAGAGTCCGGACTGTAAAAAATGTTGATACCAGATGGCTGGTGACAATGCGTTGTGATTATCTGCTGTGTGGGATTTTTTACCATGGTATCCAGAGGTATCACATAAGGTAAGTGCAAGATGTGCCTGTGATTGGCTTTGGTGAGGCAGGTTCAGGTGTCAGTTTTGGGGCTACCAATGTCCACAACATCTGAATGGGTCTGGACAACCCACCCTATCACCCAGCCTCTTGCCCATATGTGCCAACTCCCTGTGGACATGAAGCCACCAATATGCATCAGTTTTCTCCCGAGTAGAAAAGAGTAGAAAATAAATATGCCTCCAGGAATTAGGGTGTGACCCAGTTCAATACTGATCATACAGGTTCTTTTATTCTAGGTCATGCAGTGCAACTTTGTACTTTACCAGAGCCCTGTGGGAGAAACATCAGTCACTAAAAAGGGGATATCCCTGCCCTTACAGTTATAAATATAAGTAATAATAGAAATACCTGTAAAATGTCAGGTGCTATCTCTCTGAAGACTTAAAGGAGCCGCAGCACTCAACCCTGTTAGCTTGCAGACCAACCTATAATCTGTCTCTAAATCTGGTAAAAACAGAGGCTCGGCCACACACATCTGCAGAAGTATGCTAAGCTGCACCACCGCGCCAAGGTGCCTCTATGGGTGCAGTCCTAATCTCTGAGAGCCCCATTTGGGACATACAATGCAAGAGATAAAATGGGAGCAGCTTACCTGAGGTTGCCCTAAACCTCATGTGCAAGCCATGGCGTGGAAGGGTCAAGACCTTGCAATACAGCCTAGACCCCACACCCCATGTGCTTGCACAAATTCAAAATGAACAAAGGGGGAGTGGCAGCTGCTCAGACCATTTTATAACTAACCTGGGAGGTGCAAGTCAGCAGGGCAATTAGGTTACTAAAGACTTAAAGGAGCCGCAGCACTCAACCCTGTAAGCTTCAGCTGTCCCCATTCAAGCCCCTAGCCCCCAACCAGTGGCCCTTCATTACAATGTATCTTATCAATGATATAGATAATAGAATAGGAGGTTCAGTTCTGGGACCTGGTTGCCTGTTCCTCACCTTGATTTGAAACCCAATTACAAACTCTTTGATGGGAATTTTAATCCTGATACAACAAAGAAGAGACAACAATGTCGGGATGGGTTAGGATGTGATTCCCCACCTTGCTCTGACTCATAAATACATCAATATGCAGCGAATGTTCAGCTCAATGGCTGCTTGTTGTAAAAGATCTCTCTACCACTTGAAGCATCAGTGGAGCAGCTAATCCCCGATTGCCCCGATAGATGATTCCCATCATGACAGTTACTAACTGTTTATTTGCTCTTCTGTGGTGTTTACTCCTCGCTGGGCCTCAGGTAACAGAAGCCCAAGTATCTGAGGAATGTCACGAGGATTAGCGCTGCCTTCGCCCGTTGTACATCGTGCGTGTTTATGTATTATTTTGTAACAGTGTTGCAGAAAGTTTCCTTTCTACTCGCCTGCCATGTCCTCCTGTGACTGAGAAGCTTTGGAATGACTCATTGTGAAAGCTTTCCGGGACTGCACGCGTTTCTTCTGCGGAAACTGTCAGCGATTTCAGGACGCCACTATGTTAGTAGGGCGAGAGGCAGCTGTAGGCAAAAAAAGAAAAGAATGTATGTGGTATAATGGCTACCAGCCCCTGTTTATGGCAGCGTCCTCTCTGAGATGTTCTGAAGTGTATGACCACATTTCTGAGACTTGTTCTTGTGGTCACATCTTTACTTCTTTGTCCCCATATGACCTTGTGGTGGGAGGAGACTCCATGTGACATAGCCCCCTACTCTTTGTTCCACTTAAAGAGCAGCTTGAAGTGGACCAAAACTCATGATTTTGACTATCTTGGGTTTTGGTTCTTGCCCCCAGGGATGCCCCGCTGTGTGAAACCCCCCAGGTCGACCAAACTCACCTCTTCCCGATCCTATGGCGCATATGTGTCCATTCGTCCAATCAGCGCGCTCAGATCCGCTCATATCAGCTCATCTAAGCCTTCGTCTAAGGCGAGTGGATCTGAACACGCTGGTGGCCGCATCCTCCACTATCATCTAACATGCAGTGTGCCCGCGCCAGCCATTCACAAATGTGTGGCATTGGCATGCGCCCTGCTAGAGGGATAGCGGGCATGCAGCTGCGGCTTGCGCATGCGCCGTAGGACCGGGAAATGTGAGTTTATGGGCGACCTGGGGGTTTCACACAGCAGGGCATCCCAATTTTGGATGTCCCGTGGGGAGGAAATCAATCAGCCCAGGAATCTTATAGATGAAGGCTTAGACAACGTGACGCCAGCGCATCCAAGTGCGCTGATTGGAAGAGCGCCCGCGCATGCACCGACCGGGGTGCCATGGGGGGCAAGGACCAAAACCCAGGATAGTCAAAATCCTGGGTTTTGGTCCACTTTAAAGATCACAAACAGTCAATTTGGACACACATAGCAGAGGCTAACAGAAGGCAGCAGTGACTTCTGGTCATAAATTTCTCTGTCAATAGCCACTGACACTGTCATCAGTAAAGATTCCAGACTGGGGACGGGAGGTGTGGGGTAAGTATAGTTATATGTATTAAGTTTTTTCATTGCGAACGGTCCCCTACACCAGTTCAAAGGGCAGGAGGTGGGGCCACAACTTACCTGTCCAACATGCCGACGGGTGGATTACCTTTACCCTCTGCCCTTTTGCCCACACTCCAATCCCCGACTGGGAGGTATGGAAGGATCTGATGCCCCAAGGCATGTGTCCTGTGCTCTCCCAGGGTAGCTGGGTGTACTCCTGGAAGAGCACCGAACCTATGGCAAAGGGCATAGGAGCTGGTAAATACTAGGACTATGGGCCAGCAGTTCAGGCCTTAAAATGGACCAAAATCCACACCGTTCGGCCCCGGAATCTTATAGATAGATTCCCTTCCCCCGGGGCATCCAAAATCTGGAAGCCCCGCTGTGTGAAACCCCCCAGGTAGCCCCATACACTTACCTTGTCTCCCGGTCCAACGGCGCATGAGCGAGCCATGACCGCATCCCTGCTATCCCTCTAGCAAGGCGCGTGCATTTGTGAATGGCCGGCGCAGGCAAGCTCCATGTTAAAGGGTAGCAGGGAATGCGGCTGGAGTGGCTCGCCTTAGACGATGTGACGCCAGCGGATCAGTGCGCTGATTGGACGAGCGGGCGCGCATGCGCTGATCGGGGTGCCCTGAGGGCAAATTTAGTCAAAATCCTGGGTTTTGGTCCACTTTAAGCCCTGGCTCATCAACCCCTATACTTGGGACATTGGGTTGCTGGGTTTTTTTGAGGGCATCCCAAAAAAACATCATTGGGGGGGCATGAGTATCTGTGGGACTATGCCCCCTAAACATCAGGTGCCATTGGGACGGCTGGTAAAGCTGCACCATCAGCATCAGAAGACCTGGACGTTGGACCAGGAGGAGCCCCCGACCCAGCGGACCTAAAGAGAGGACAGGAGGAGCAAGATGTGGAGACGGTGAGTACTGTTACTGTTTTATTATTATTTTTTTTTTAACTGTAGGCAGGACAGAATATTGTATTTGGCATTTGGAAGCACTAAATTCCAGATATTGGGGACTATCCAGCCAGTGGGTTTTCTAATTGGTAATCACAACTTCTGGGTGTTCCCCTGGGCCTCTACCTGTTCCATTTGTTGGTCCGGTATATTTTCCCAGACTACAGCAGCTTCTGGCTCATTTCATTAAAGTGGACCAACACCCAGGATTTTGACTATCCTGGGTTTTGGTCCACTTCAGTGGGGCACCCCGATCGGGCCCCGCTGTGTGAAACCCCCCAGAAAGCCCCCAAAACTCACCTGTCCCCGCTCCCATGTGATCGCTGCAGCCAATCCCCGCCGCCGGACAAGCGAGCTCGCCCGCCGCCGCCTCCCGCGTGTCACTCTTACAGGGAGCGTGCCCGCGCCGGCCATTCACAAACGGCCGGCGCGGGTGCGCGCCCTGCTAGAGGGATGCGCGAGTGGCGGCGGCGGCGGCGACTCAAGCATGCGCCGCTGGATTGAGGAGCAGGTAGGGATTACGGGGCTTTCTGGGGGGTTTCACACAGCGGGGCACCCCCATCGAGGTAGATTCCTGGGGTAGATTCTTATAGATTCCTGGGCCGATCAGCATCGGGTGTTGGTCCACTTTAAGCCATAACAGTTTCCTAATGCTATTTCTGTGTACACAGAGTATACTGTATGGACACAGGGCTGGTGTTTTAGAAGGCTCGTGGAAGCATTAAAGCCCAACAAAAGGAAAGAGTGGGTAAGAGTTATAATCAATTTAAACCGGACCTTCAGCATCATTTAATGAAAAGCCCAAACCCGTAAAAAACTATTTCCCAGCATCTAAAATTAATATTTTTAACGTTTTTAATCACTTACTATTTATACTTTTCCCCACCGGGCTGCAACTCTGTTCTGGCTTTGCACCGCCAGAGCAAAACTGGGGTCAGGAAAAGGTCAGCAATCCCAGAATGCAGAGCGACACAGTCAGAGGACACTTCCTGTTTGTAGGCAGCCTGTAAGTCCATGGGCGGCCATCTTGGATGTTTAAAAGCTCAGAAAATGCAGTAGATGCAGGTAGAATGATTTTTAATGTGAGCAATCTGTATGTACAGGGTGTGGGAAACATATAAGATAGACTCTTATTCAGGGCGAAGGTCCGGATTAATGTGAGCAATCTGTATGTACAGGGTGTGGGAAACATATAAGATAGACTCTTATTCAGGGCGAAGGACCGGATTAATGTGAGCAATCTGTATGTACAGGGTGTGGGAAACATATACGATAGGCTCTAATTCAGGATGAAGGTCCGGATTAATGTGAGCAATCTGTATGTACAGCGTGTGGGAAACATATAAGATAGACTCTTATTCAGGGCGAAGGTCCAATTTAATAGTATCTTTTTCGTTGTCAACAATTTTTGCCAGGAAGATATCAGTTATATGCCCTTTTTTTGGTCACCTGAGACATAAAATTCAGTAAAAGCTAACCTAAATTCAAAAAATACTTTATATCCACTTACAGTAGACCAGAACCCAGGATTTTCACAATTCCTGGTCTTGGTTGTTGCCCTGGGAGCAACACTTGAGATGCTCGCTATGTGAAAGCACCCAGAATGTCCCTAAAGCTTACCTTCCCGATGTTCCCACAGCACATGCTCTGACCCTCATCCATTGCCACTGTGTGGCATGCACATTAAACAGGACCTTCACCCTAAATAAGAACCTTATAATCTTATATGTTCCCCCCCACCCTGTACATACAGATTGTCCACATTACCTTACCTGCATCTACTGCATGCTATGAGCCTTTAAACATCCAAGATGGCAGCACATGAAGTCTCATGCTGCCTGCAAACAGGAAGTGTCTTCTGACTGTGCTGCTCTGCATTCTGGGATTGCTGTCCTTTTTCTGACCCCAGCACTGCTCTGTCTGTACAAATCACAGCTATAGCATGCCCCCCCATACGTTTGCCCCCTCTACTCTCCTCAGTATGTGATGCTTCTGAAGCAAGATGGCGGCGCCCGTATCCCCGAGTCCTGACCAGGGTTTCAGCTGAGGTGGGGAAAAGAATAAAACAGAAGTGACTAAAAATGTAAAATATATTCATTTTAGATGCTGGGGAATAATTTTTTTAAGGGTTTGAGTTTATTATAAAATGATGCTGAAGCTCTGGTTTAATGCGCAGCACATAGTGCTGATTAGACCAGAGCGCTGCATAGGGAGCGCCAGCGGCTGCATCTCTGTCCTCTCTGCGGTCTCCCTTACTATATGGATTGCTGGGCACGAGAGAGTGTGCCACAATGGCAGAGATGCCAAAGGTGAGTGATTGCAGGGGCGATCTGGGGGATTCCAGGCACAGCGGGGCATCCTGAATTGGGATGCCCCAGGGGGACTTGATCAGCTGGCCGCAGACTCTTTTAGACTCCAGGGCTGATATGAAAGGTGGTTGGTCGTCTTTAAATCGATCCCACACCAGGAGGATGGGGGTATCTTGATTGGTGATGCCCCTCTTATGGTTTCCATGTGACCAATTGCTTTTCTTAGCAAGGCTACAGCAACTGGCCGCCGGCAGTCACATGGCCCTTGGACTGGCCACCGGGGAAAGCAGACGTAAGTATTGGGGGTCCAAGTTTTTTCGGCTTGTGGGTGGCACAGGTGCAGGGTCGGGCCCCACTTTAGCACCTTCCTTCCAGGGCATTTCAACTGGGATGGGATAAGTCTTTCTTTTTAAAGTGGAGCAACACCCAGCAGGATCCAATCCCTCCCCGTGAGGCATCCAATATCGGGATGCCCAGCTGTGTGAAACCCCCCAGGACGCCCGCTAACCTTACCTTAATCCCGGTCCAACAGCGCATGCACGTGTCTGTTAGAGGGAAGCGTGAGATGCGGCAGCCAGCAAGCTCGGAGACGCTGAGCTAAGACGTCGCTTTGACGCGCATAGCTCAGCGGCTCCGAGCGCGCTGATTGGACGAGTGGCCGTGCATGCACTGTAGGAGCGGGGTGAGGTGAGTTGTAGCTAGCCATCTGAGGGGTTTCACATAGCGGGGCACCCCCGATCGGGGTGCCCCGGGGAAGTGGACCAAAAGCCAGGATAGTCAAAATCCTGGGTGTTGGTCCACTTTAATCAGTCCCAGGAAGCCTAAAAGACACGGGGAGGCCGATTCATTAATAGCGGCAGGTAGCGACAGATGAGCGACTGCAGCAGTATTTTCACAGCGCCCGCTAGTAGTCGCTGTGCTTGGCCATTGTTCGGTTGTTGATAGCGACTGAGTCGGTGTGCAGTAATGTTGAATACAAGGTGACGAGTCGCTATTTGACAGGTTCCGCGCTGTATGGGAGCGCATGATAGCGACTGGTCAGAGCGACCGGCTCCCACCATATTCATCAAAAAATCCCGCTCAAAAAATTCTCGCGCTGTGAAATGCATGTTTAAACCCCAGAGCGCTGGCGGCGATGGGTTAAAAGTAGTTTTTTAACCCCCAAACAACCATATTTTTGGAAACCCAAAAAATAAAAAATTTTAAAGAATTTAGTAATATGAATACATTAATATCAGACCTGTAATATCAATTCTGCACATTTTTTTTTTTTTTTTTTACCTTAAAAAAATTATCTAACATGGCAGAAGTGGTCACAGAATTTTTCACATTAAAAAAAAAAAAAAACATTAATAACAATTAATTATTAATATTTAAAGATTGTTCCATTGAAATGCATTGGAGAGCGCCAGGTAGCGAGAGGTCATACCTGTCGCTGTTCAAGGTCGGACGCTGGCGCTGTGGGCTGAGGCTGGAATAATGATGAATGAGTCGCTATATGGCGCTATCTCAGTCGCTAAGCAGGATCGGCTTGATAAATGTGTGATTGTGGTGGGGAGCCGGCGTTCTCGTGGCGGGGCACGTCATTACCGGCCGCTCACCAGTTGCTACCTGTCGCTATTCCTTCATAAATAAGGGCCTAAAAGTCTTAGGATTGGTCAAAACCCAGCTCGATCAGCCCCGGGAATCTATAAAATTCCCAGGAAGATCGATTTCCTCCTCCCAGGTCGCCCCGCTCACGTACCTTGCTTCCCGGTCCAACGGCACAAGCGCAGGCCATGGCCGCATCCCCGCTATCCCTCTAGTAGGGCACTCCTTGTTGAAGGGAAGCGGGGGATGAAGCTGCCAGCGAACTTGGAGCTGTTGGTCTTAGATGGCATGACGTCAGCAGCTCTGAGCGCGCTGATTGGACGAGCAGCCGTGCATGCGCCGTAGGACCGGGAAGAGGTGAGTTTCTTCCCGTTTCACACAGCTGGGGGAAAGGACCAGAACCCAGGATAGTCAAAATCCTGGGTTTTGTTCCACTTTAACTGCTGTGAGCAATTGTGACCAATCGATGCTTGTGAAAGGGTCGCACGAAATGGCATGCGCAGGGGGTGAGCACAAAATGCCTCTACAGACGCCTTCTGCTGGAAGTGCAAATTGCCCTGCGCCATGCACATTCGGCTGGCTAAGCCCTTAACTGGTCCCGATGGCCCCCCATGTTTCTCCCCTTTCTTTACTGTTTCTCAATTGCCATTTGTCTCTGCAGCTTCTGTGTTTTAGGGGAATCTCTTTCTCCAAATTGGAGTGTATTCCCGGTCAGGTGACTCGGGTGACACTCCATACACTCCATAATGGAGAATAGAGATTCGCCAAAAAAACGCTTGAGAGACAAAATCGCAAATGAGAAACAGTAAAGAGATGGGAGAAATATTTATTTATAGGTGCTTATTTCTCTATTTTTAGGTGTTGTGTTTTATTGGGGATATCCTTATTCCAGGTCACCTGCAGTGTTTCCCAAATGTTTAGTCCCAGATGTTCTCTTTACCCCTCCCTCCCTGCCCTGTTTTGTGTATTAGTGCATATTAATTGTGTGTTTTTTTTTATTTTATTTTATTTTCTTTGGCCCAATGTCCACCTTTTTGGTGTTTTTATCATTAAACATTTTGAGATTTGCCAACTTTTAGCCTTTTTTTTCTCACCAAAACCTCCAAAAAGGAGAAATTAAAAAATAATTGCTGCTAACACTAAGGCCCTTCTTTATGAAGGAATAGCGACAGGTAGCGACTGGTGAGCGGCCGGTAATGACGGGCCCCGCCACGAGAACGCCAGCTCCCCACCACAATCACACATTTATCAAGCCAATCCTGCTTAGCGACTGAGATAGCGCCATATAGCGACTCATTCATCATTATTCCAGCCTCAGCCCACAGCGCCAGCGTCCGACCTTGAACAGCGACAGGTATGACCTCTCGCTACCTGCCGCGCTCCAATGCATTTCAATGGAACAATCTTTAAATATTAATAAGTAATTGTTAATGTTTTTTTTTTTTAAATGTGAAAAATTCTGTGACCACTTCTGCCATTTTAGATCATTTTTTAAAGGGAAAAAAATTGTACAGAATTGATATTACAGGTCTGATATTAATCTATTCATATTACTAAATTATTTAAAAAACTTTTTTTTTGGTTTCCAAAAATATGGTTGTTTGGGGGTTAAAAAACTACTTTTAACACATCGCCTCCAGCGCTCTGGGGTTTAAGCATGCATTTCGCAGCGCTTGAATTTTTTGAGCGTGATTTTTTGATGAATATGGTGGAAGCCGGTCGCTCTGACCAGTCGCTATCATGCGCACCCATACATCGCGGAACCTGTCAAATAGCGACTCGGAACCTTGTATTCAACATTACGCCACACCGACTGAGTCGCTGTCAACAACCAATCAACGGCCAAGCACAGCGACTACTAGCGGGCGCTGTGAAAATACCGCTACATGTTGCTATTAATAAATCAGCCTTCTCATATGCCGGATGCTGCCGGCATGTGTTTTAGGAATGAAATAAGACTGTTAGTCAGTGAAGTCGGTAGTTTACTCCAGCTTTTTGCTTGAGGAAAATCACTCTTGAAATTTACACATTTGCACATTTACACATTTGCTCCCGCTTTTCTGTCCTCTAAACACCCCATAAATCGGCCGCCAATTTGTGCTTCTGGAAAATTACAGGCGCAAGTTTTCGTATTGGATCCCACTCGGACGCAAATTTCCGCCTTAAAAAATGCGCTTCAAATTTAGACAACCATCAGGAGGAAGCCCGAGTGCGACTTGGCGCTCAAAAAGACGAACGAACCTATAGTGTGGTGTGTTGTCTTGCTTAGGGCCTTATTCATGAAGGGATAGCGTCAGGTACGGCCTTATTTATCAAGGGCTAGCGCCAGGTAGTGTCTGACGAGCGCCAGGTACCGCCAGCTAACGGCGGCTACCGAATCAAGTACGCCAGGCGGCGGTCACAATGACGTATTTATCACGCTAAATGAGGCTAGCGCCGGCGAGAGCGTCAGCTAGCGCGGGATTCATCATGTAGCCGACTGCAACGAACAGCGCCGCTGCTAATCCCATCACAGCGACAGGTATGACCTGGCGCTCCCTGGCGTTGTCCAATGCATTTCAATGGAGCAATCTTTAAATAATCATAATTAATTGCTATTAATGTTTTTTTTTTTTTTTTTAATGTCAAAAATTCTGTGACCACTTCTGCAATGTTAGGATTTTTTTTTAAGTAAAAAAAAAAAAAAAAAAAAATGTGCAGAATTGATATTACAGGTCTGATATTCATGTTCATATTACAAAATGTTTAGAAAAACTTGTATAATTTTTACATTAAAAAAAAATGGTAGTTTGGGGGTTAAAAACTACTTTACACACATCGCCGCCAGCGCTCTGGGGTTTAAACAAGGAATTCACAGCGCGAGAAATTTTTGAGCGTGATTTGTTAATGAATCTGCAGCAAGCCGTTCGCTCTGGCCATTCGCTGTCAGGCGCACCCATACAATGCGGAACCTGTGAAACAGCGACCCCTAACCCCGTATTCAACATTACCGCACACCGACTGAGTCGCTGTCAACAAGCAAACCCCGGCCAAGCACAGCGAATACTAGCTGGCGCTGTGAAAATCACGCTACTGGCGCTCATCTGTCACTACCTGGCGCTATTAATGAATCGGCCTCGTAGTGCCTTGTAAATATCGGGTAGCGGCAGGTGAACGCCGGACACGACACGCAATTACAAATTTATCAAGCGGATTCTGGTGAGTGACGCCATGTAGCGTACAATTCATCATTATTCCAGCCTCAGCGTACAGCGCCGGCGTTCAACCTTGCAGAGCGCTACCTGTCGCTCTCCCATCATTTCAATGGACATTTTTTTACTTCTCTTTAAACAGGGGGTTTTTATTATTAATATTTTTTTTTTATTCGCAAATAAAGTTCTGACCTCTCCTGGCTATGAAAAAGCCATTTTTTGCTATATTTTTTATTTTTGATATAATTATGCAGAATTGACACGACAGGTCTGGCATTAATGTGTTCATGTCACAATGTTATAACAATGTAATTCCATATGTTTTCGCTTTGTTACTGGTGGATAGATGTTCCAAAACAGCCTTTAATCACACAGCCTCCGGCGCTCTGGGCTACATCGAAGCATTTTTGAATGCCGGAGGTGTGTTTTTTTGATGAATATGGGCCCTTATTTATGAAGGAATAGCGACAGGTAGCGACTGGTGAGCGGCCGGTAATGACGGGCCCCGCCACGAGAACGCCGGCTCCCCACCACAATCACACATTTATCAAGCCGATCCTGCTTAGCGACTGAGATAGCGCCATATAGCCACTCATTCATCATTATTCCAGCCTCAGCCCACAGCGCCAGCGTCCGACCTTGAACAGCGACAGGTATGACCTCTCGCTACCTGGCGCGCTCCAATGCATTTCAATGGAACAATCTTTAAATATTAATAATTAATTGTTATTAATGTTTTTTTTTTTTTTTAAATGTGAAAAATTCTGTGACCACTTCTGCCATGTTAGATAATTTATTTAAGGTAAAAAAAAAAAAAAAATTGTGCATAATTGATATTACAGGTCTGATATTATTGTATTCATATTACTAAATTCTTTAAAAATTTTTTTTTTTTGGTTTCCAAAAATATGGTTGTTTGGGGGTTAAAAAACTACTTTTAACACATCACCGCCAGCGCTCTGGGGTTTAAACATGCATTTCACAGCGCTTGAATTTTTTGAGCATGATTTTTTGATGAATATGGTGGGAGCCGGTCGCTCTGACCAGTCGCTATCATGCGCACCCATACATCGCGGAACCTGTCAAATAGCGACTCGTCACCCCGTATTCAACATTACTGCACACCGACTGAGTCGCTGTCAACAACCGAACAATGGCCAAGCACAGCGACTACTAGCGGGCGCTGTGAAAATACTGCTACAGTCGCTCAACTGTCGCTACCTGCCGCTATTAATGAATCGGCCTCCCCGTGTGAGTCGGTCGCACTGACCAGTCGCTACCATTCGCTCCCCATACAGCGCTGTACTGCTCATATAGCGACCGCCAACAAGGTATTTATCAATGCTGCACAGGGACTGAGACGCTCTGAACTAGCGAACCACGGGCAAGCACAGCGACTGCTAGCGGGAGCTCAGAAATCCGCTCTACATACGCTCATCTGATGCTACCTGCCGCTAGTAATGAATCAGCCTGCCCATGTCTAATGAGACAAAAATACACCCAGCATTATTTTCAGATACTGGCGGCGGCATTATGGCACACCGCAAAAAACAGAGAAATCCGCCACCGCTGTCGACGTGGTCTGCGACCTTTGCAGCTTCCTGTCTACCGTGCAGAGAGCCCGCCCGCAGTCCTGCGCTGATTATCTCTGTGATAGTGTAATCACACAGTGCGCACGTCTGGCTTGCTTCCCCCTCTCTGGGTTACGTAAGATCCCTACAACGCGTCTGCCGAGCAAAGCTAATGTTACAGCATGTTACAGAACCAGCCTGCCCTGACCTCAATCTACGGCGGAGGAGATGCCGCCTGCCAGCACAGCCACCGACCACCATCACTGCGCCTCCACAATCATTGCCATATCATTAGGACTGACTGCTGACATGCTGGATCAACATTAGAAATAGTATTATAATGTCCTGTGTATTATAAGTATCTTACTCGTCCCACCCTCCTGTAATTTATACACAGCACCACGGAAGACACTTTGTGCTTTATAGATAATTTCACTGACCTATAAAAGGATACAGAAAGTTTACATACACCAGTAATGATCATACTATGTCACGTAGATGGATAGTGATTACATTGTGATTGATGATGTACTGTATAATGACATCATGACTTAGGCCCTTATTTATGAAGGAATAGCGACAGGTAGCGACTGGTGAGCGACCGGTAATGACGGGCCCCGCCACGAGAACGCCGGCTCCCCACCACAATCACACATTTATCAAGCCGATCCTGCTTAGCGACTTAGGCCCTTATTTATGAAGGAATAGCGACAGGTAGCGACTGGTGAGCGACCGGTAATGATGGGCCCCGCCACGAGAACGCCGGCTCCCCACCACAATCACACATTTATCAAGCCGATCCTGCTTAGCGACTGAGGCCCTTATTTAACAAGGGATAGCGACAGGTAGCGACTGGTGAGCGACCGGTAATGACGGGCCCCGCCACGAGAACGCCGGCTCCCCACCACAATCACACATTTATCAAGCCAATCCTGCTTAGCGACTGAGATAGCGCCAGATAGCCACTCATTCATCATTATTCCAGCCTCAGCCCACAGCGCCAGCGTCCGACCTTGAACAGCGACAGGTATGACCTCTCGCTACCTGGCGCGCTCCAATGCATTTCAATATTAATAATTAATTGTTATTAATGTTTTTTTTTTTTTTTTTAAATGTGAAAAATTCTGTGACCACTTCTGCCATTTTAGATAATTTCTTTAAGGGAAAAAAAAAAAATGTACAGATTTGATATTACAGGTCTGATATTAATGTATTCATATTACTACATTATTTAAAATACTTTTTTTTTTTGGTTTCCAAAAATATGGTGGTTTGGGGGTTAAAAAAACTACTTTTAACCCATCGCCGCCAGCGCTCTGGAGTTTAAACATGCATTTCACAGCGCGAGAATTTTTGGAGCGTGATTTTTTGATGAATATGGTGGGAGCCAGTCGCTCTGACCAGTCGCTATCATGCACACCCATACATCGCGGAACCTGTCAAATAGCGACTCGTAACCTTGTATTCAACGTTACGCCACACCGACTGAGTCGCTGTCAACAACCGAACAACGGCCAAGCACAGCGACTACTAGCGGGCGCTCCGAAAATACCGCTACAGTCGCTCAACTGTCGCTACATGTCGCTATTAATAAATCAGCCTCTTAGGCCCTTATTCATGAAGGGATAGCATCAGGTAGTGCCTTGTAAATGAGAGGTAGCGACAGGTAAGGACAGGCACGCAATTACACATTTATCAAGCAGAATCTGTTGAGCGACTGGGATAACGCCATGTAGCGTCCGATTCATTATTATTATCCCAGCCTCAGCAAACAGCGCCGGCGTTCAGCCTTGCAGAGCGCCAGGTATGACCTCTCGCTACCTGTCGCTCTCCCATACATTTCAATGGACGTTCTTTCATTTCTTTTTAAACAGGGTTTTTTTTTTTGTTTTTTTCGCTTTGTTACTGGTGGATACATGTTAAAAAACAGCCTTTGATCACATAGCCTCCGGCGCTCTGGGCTACAGCAAAGCATTTTTGAGCGCCGGTAGTGTGTAAGGCTGTTTTTTTAATGAATATGGTGTGAGTCGGTCGTACTGGCCAGTCGCTACCATTCGCTCCAATACAGCGCTGTACTTCATGTATAGCGACTCCCCACAATGTATTCATCAATGATGCACAGCGACTGAGATGCTCTGAACTAGCGAACCACGGTCGAACACAGCGACTACTAGCGGGCGCTCTGAAATGCCTGCTACAGACGCTCATCTGTCGCTACCTGCCGCTAATAATGAATTAGCCTGCCCATGCTTTATAGATAATTTCACTGACCTATAAAACAATACAGAAAGTTTATATACACCAGTAATGATCATACTATGCTGTTCAATGATGTCATGTATATGGATAGTGATTACATTGTGATTGATGTACTGTATAATGATATTATGACTTCATACACTAATAATGGCCATACAAAGGTTATAACAGTACAACAGTGTTTATGTATACTCATAATAATTACACTGACCTGTACCATGATATAGAGTGTTTATACCCACTAATAATAATCATCATGCCATGCTGTATAATGATGCCCAGCAGATGTACAGTATACATGGATAGTGATCACATTGTCCTGTAAAATAGAACACTGTATTATTATTTATTTATAAAGCGCTATCATCTTCTTTACAAATTAAGTTTCTTTATATAGTAATAATGATCAATGAGTTGCATATTGATACAGAATGTGTATATACACTGATTATTACACTAACCAATAATGATTATACCATGTTGTATAATAATACTGAACATCCACATACATGGATATGATCACAGCATGATGTGTAATGATTCCCAGTAGATGTATACATACAGTAGATAGTGATCCAAGTAACATACTAAGCTTTATATTGATACAGGGTGTTTATATACATTGCTAACAGTTATCCTGAGCTTTATATTGATACAGTGTTTATATACATTGCTAATAGAGATGAGTGAACTTCTCAAAAATTCGATTCGGGCGATTCGCCGAATTTCTCAAAGAAATTCGGGTTCGTCCGAAACGCTCATCTCAGGTGGGAGCGGGGAGGCCGCCCGCTGACAGCGCAGCCGGCCTCCCCGCTCCCACCAAGCCCTGAGAAAAATGCCATCATGGTGGGAGCGGGAAAACCGGCTGCGCTGTCAGCGGGCGGCAGAAGTCGGCTTCCGCCGCCCGCTGGCAGCGCAGCCGGCCTCCCCGCTCCCACTATACAGCAAACACTTACCGGCATGGTGGGAGCGGGGAGGCCGGCTGCGCTGTCAGCTGTCATCAGAGGACGCGTCATCAGAGGAAGCGGCTTCCTCTGATGATGCGTCCTTTGATGACAGCTGACAGCGCAGCCGGTCTCCCCACTCCCACCATGCCGGCATTTTTTTTTTTTATTTCAGGGAAAATTCGGTCAGCACGAACCACTAAAAATTCGGGTTCATGCTGAATCGAATTTTCCCTGAAATTCGGAGCGAATTCAGGTTCGTTAGAACCGATTCGCTCATCCCTAATTGCTAACAGTCATACTGAGCTTTATATTGATAAAGTGTTTATATACATTGGTCATACTGAGCCGTATATTAATACCGAGTGTGATATACACCTCGAATGATCATATTTAGGCTGGTTTCACAGCAGCGCGATTGTGGAAAGCTCGTGCTTTCAGTCGAGTGCCTAGCAATCGCCCGTGAAAACCTGCCCTATAGCTTTACTAACTCTTTAGGGTTCTCTAGCTATAGCTGTTATCCACCTTTTGATAGTTGTAAGTATGTTAGCATCATTTTAGGTCTGCTTTAGCTGTAGCCCGCCAGGCATTTGTGCCCGTCAGGCAAAGCCAGTCTGAGGCCCTTATTTATCAAGGGCTAGCGCCAGGTAGTGTCTGACGAGCGTCAGGTACCGCCAGCTAACGGCGGCTACCGACTCAAGTACGCCCGGCGGCGGTCACAATGACGCATTTATCACGCTAAATGAGGCTAGCGCCGGCGAGAGCGACAGCTAGCGCGGGATTCATCATGTAGCCGACTGCAACGAACAGCGCCGCTGCTAGTCCCATCACAGCGCCAGGTATGACCTGTCGCTCCCTAGCGATGTCCAATGCATTTCAATGGAGCAATCTTTAATTAATCATAATTAATTCCTATTAATGTTTATTTTTTTTTTTTTAATGTCAAAAATTCTGTGACCACTTCTGCAATGCAATGTAAGGTAAAAAAAAAAAAAAAAAAAATTGTGCAGAATTAATATTACAGGTCTGATATTAATGTATTCATTAGAGATGAGCGAACTTTTGAAAAATTCGATTCGACTGATTCGCCGAATTTTCCGACAAAAATCGTTTCGACCCGAATAAATTCGCGACGAATCGCTATTAAAAACGGCTATTTCTGAGCCTCCTACAGCCTCAATAGGGTTGTAAACCATTCAGCCTTGCTGTAACACGCACAGGATGCGTGCTGGGTTAGTTAAATAATACTTTGAAGAAATATCACATGCAGATCAGAGGCATCGCTAATAGAATCGCAGAGCGGCACAATTGCAGAGAGTTGAAGTGGCATCACTATGAGGGGCAGAAGGAGCCCAAATATACACTGGAGTTGGCCTCAGGAGCCCAAAAATTGGATGAATCACACCCTGGAGTTGGCAGAAGTTGGCAGCAGCAGCAGCAGCAGGAGCCCAAATATACACTGGAGTTGGCTTCAGGAGCCCAAAAATTGGATGAATCACACCCTGGAGTTGGCAGGAGTTGACAGTAGCAGCAGCAGGAGCCCAAATATACACTGGAGTTGGCCTCAGGAGCCCAAAAATTGGATGAATCACACCCTGGAGTTGGCAGGAGTTGACAGTAGCAGCAGCAGGAGCCCAAATATACACTGGAGTTGGCCTCAGGAGCCCAAAAATTGGATGAATCACACCCTGGAGTTGGCAGAAGTTGGCAGCAGCAGCAGCAGGAGCCCAAATATACACTGGAGTTGGCCTCAGGAGCCCAAAAATTGGATGAATCACACCCTGGAGTTGGCAGGAGTTGACAGTAGCAGCAGCAGGAGCCCAAATATACACTGGAGTTGGCCTCAGGAGCCCAAAAATTGGATGAATCACACCCTGGAGTTGGCAGAAGTTGGCAGCAGCAGCAGCAGGAGCCCAAATATACACTGGAGTTGGCCTCAGGAGCCCAAAAATTGGATGAATCACACCCTGGAGTTGGCAGGAGTTGACAGTAGCAGCAGCAGGAGCCCAAATATACACTGGAGTTGGCTTCAGGAGCCCAAAAATTGGATGAATCACACCCTGGAGTTGGCAGGAGTTGACACCAGCAGCAGCAGGAGCCCAAATATACACTGGAGTTGGCTTCAGGAGCCCAAAAATTGGATGAATCACACCCTGGAGTTGGCAGAAGTTGGCAGCAGCAGCAGCAGGAGCCCAAATATACACTGGAGTTGGCCTCAGGAGCCCAAAAATTGGATGAATCACACCCTGGAGTTGGCAGGAGTTGACAGTAGCAGCAGCAGGAGCCCAAATATACACTGGAGTTGGCCTCAGGAGCCCAAAAATTGGATGAATCACACCCTGGAGTTGGCAGAAGTTGGCAGCAGCAGCAGCAGGAGCCCAAATATACACTGGAGTTGGCCTCAGGAGCCCAAAAATTGGATGAATCACACCCTGGAGTTGGCAGGAGTTGACAGTAGCAGCAGCAGGAGCCCAAATATACACTGGAGTTGGCCTCAGGAGCCCAAAAATTGGATGAATCACACCCTGGAGTTGGCAGGAGTTGACAGTAGCAGCAGCAGGAGCCCAAATATACACTGGAGTTGGCTTCAGGAGCCCAAAAATTGGATGAATCACACCCTGGAGTTGGCAGGAGTTGACACCAGCAGCAGCAGGAGCCCAAATATACACTGGAGTTGGCTTCAGGAGCCCAAAAATTGGATGAATCACACCCTGGAGTTGGCAGAAGTTGGCAGCAGCAGCAGCAGGAGCCCAAATATACACTGGAGTTGGCCTCAGGAGCCCAAAAATTGGATGAATCACACCCTGGAGTTGGCAGAAGTTGGCAGCAGCAGCAGCAGGAGCCCAAATATACACTGGAGTTGGCTTCAGGAGCCCAAAAATTGGATGAATCACACCCTGGAGTTGGCAGAAGTTGGCAGCAGCAGCAGCAGGAGCCCAAATATACACTGGAGTTGGCCTCAGGAGCCCAAAAATTGGATGAATCACACCCTGGAGTTGGCAGGAGTTGACAGTAGCAGCAGCAGGAGCCCAAATATACACTGGAGTTGGCCTCAGGAGCCCAAAAATTGGATGAATCACACCCTGGAGTTGGCAGAAGTTGGCAGCAGCAGCAGCAGGAGCCCAAATATACACTGGAGTTGGCCTCAGGAGCCCAAAAATTGGATGAATCACACCCTGGAGTTGGCAGAAGTTGGCAGCAGCAGCAGCAGGAGCCCAAATATACACTGGAGTTGGCCTCAGGAGCCCAAAAATTGGATGAATCACACCCTGGAGTTGGCAGAAGTTGGCAGCAGCAGCAGCAGGAGCCCAAATATACACTGGAGTTGGCCTCAGGAGCCCAAAAATTGGATGAATCACACCCTGGAGTTGGCAGGAGTTGACAGTAGCAGCAGCAGGAGCCCAAATATACACTGGAGTTGGCCTCAGGAGCCCAAAAATTGGATGAATCACACCCTGGAGTTGGCAGAAGTTGGCAGCAGCAGCAGCAGGAGCCCAAATATACACTGGAGTTGGCCTCAGGAGCCCAAAAATTGGATGAATCACACCCTGGAGTTGGCAGAAGTTGGCAGCAGCAGCAGCAGGAGCCCAAATATACACTGGAGTTGGCCTCAGGAGCCCAAAAATTGGATGAATCACACCCTGGAGTTGGCAGAAGTTGGCAGCAGCAGCAGCAGGAGCCCAAATATACACTGGAGTTGGCCTCAGGAGCCCAAAAATTGGATGAATCACACCCTGGAGTTGGCAGAAGTTGGCAGCAGCAGCAGCAGGAGCCCAAATATACACTGGAGTTGGCTTCAGGAGCCCAAAAATTGGATGAATCACACCCTGGAGTTGGCAGAAGTTGGCAGCAGCAGCAGCAGGAGCCCAAATATACACTGGAGTTGGCCTCAGGAGCCCAAAAATTGGATGAATCACACCCTGGAGTTGGCAGGAGTTGACAGTAGCAGCAGCAGGAGCCCAAATATACACTGGAGTTGGCCTCAGGAGCCCAAAAATTGGATGAATCACACCCTGGAGTTGGCAGAAGTTGGCAGCAGCAGCAGCAGGAGCCCAAATATACACTGGAGTTGGCCTCAGGAGCCCAAAAATTGGATGAATCACACCCTGGAGTTGGCAGAAGTTGGCAGCAGCAGCAGCAGGAGCCCAAATATACACTGGAGTTGGCCTCAGGAGCCCAAAAATTGGATGAATCACACCCTGGAGTTGGCAGAAGTTGGCAGCAGCAGCAGCAGGAGCCCAAATATACACTGGAGTTGGCCTCAGGAGCCCAAAAATTGGATGAATCACACCCTGGAGTTGGCAGAAGTTGGCAGCAGCAGCAGCAGGAGCCCAAATATACACTGGAGTTGGCCTCAGGAGCCCAAAAATTGGATGAATCACACCCTGGAGTTGGCAGAAGTTGGCAGCAGCAGCAGCAGGAGCCCAAATATACACTGGAGTTGGCCTCAGGAGCCCAAAAATTGGATGAATCACACCCTGGAGTTGGCAGGAGTTGGCAGCAGCAGCAGCAGGAGCCCAAAAAATGGCCTAAAGACATAAATATGTTTTGCACCATTTGGAAAGTGTAAAACGTGGCACCATGCTGAATCTAGTCGCATGCATCAGGCATTGGTGGGTGGAAATCCTGGCTGATCCATCCCTGATTCATTTTGACAAAGGTGAGTCTCTCCACATTTTTAGTTGACAGACGAGTTCTCCTTGCCGTAACTATGGCCCCCGCCGCACTAAACACCCGCTCAGATGGCACGCTACTTGCCGGGCAGGACAGCTTTTCCAGGGCAAACTCTGCTAGTTGCGGCCACAAATCAAGTTTGGCTGCCCAGAAGTCCAGCGGATCCTCAAGGTGTGTTGGCATGGTCATGTCAAAGTATGACATGACCTGCTGGTTCAGGTCCTGCTCCAGGTCTTCCTGCTGCTCATGAGTAGCCTCACTATGCGGGTGTAGAAAGCTACTCATTAGCGACTGAAGACTGAGGCTGCTGCTGCTGATGGAGCTTCTGCTGCTGCTGCTGCCAACCCCCCCAGCGGCCATGGCAGTGGAAGGTGAGCGCAGAGGTCCCCTCGAGTCAGACCTGCGAGAGTATGGACCATGGCGCAGATAGGCATCGGCCAACTGCCTACGTAGAATGTCTTTGTAGTAGTTGAGTTTGTCCTCCCTCTCGGTGGGTTTAAAAAATGCCCCCATTTTGTGCCGGAAGCGAGGGTCCAATAAGGTGGACAGCCAGAAGTCATCCCGCCGACAGATGGAAACAATTCTGGGGTCACTACGCAAGCATGTGAGCATGCTTCGTGCCATTTGCGCAAGTGACTCGGATGGACTACCTGTCTCCATCTCCACTGCATACTGCCACGGTGTGCCCGGGTCCTCTGTCTCTCCTTCCTCAAAAACCTCTAGCTCCTCTGGCTGCTCCTGCTCCTCCTCTCCTGTCCGCTGACTAGATAAACCAGCCATTTCGCCAAGCCTAAACTGTGTTTCGCTGGGCAACTCCTCCTCCTCCTCTTCCTCCTCCTCCTCCTCCAGTTCAGCTCCAACGGGGTTCATGTGGCCGTAAGATGTAAACGCCATGTCTCCAGTGCCCTGACCAGCCATGGTTTCCAACATGTGCTGTAGTACATGAAGCAGTGGAATCACGTCGTTCATCCCGTAATCCTGCCGACTGACAAATAAAGTGGCTTCCTCAAAGGGCCTGAGCAAACGGCAGGTGTCACGTATGAGCTGCCACTGGTTGACATTGAAGTTACACAGGGGAGTCCCCCTATCTGCTTGGATCATCAGGAAATCCGTGATGGCTTTTCTCTGTTCATATAATCGGTCCAACATGTGAAGGGTGGAATTCCAACGGGTGGAAACATCGCAAATCAGACTATGTTGGGGGATACCATTCTGACGCTGTAGCTCAAGAAGGGTGTGTTTGGCGGTGTAGGAGTGGCTGAAGTGCATGCAAAGTTTCCGTGAAGTTGTTAGGATGTCCTGCAGATGGGGGGAACACTTCAGAAACCGCTTGACAACCAGATTGAAGACGTGAGCCATGCAGGGGGCATGGGTCAGGCTTCCTTGGCGCAGCGCAGACAAAATGTTCTTCCCATTGTCGGTAACCATGATTCCCATTTTAAGTTTTCTCGGAGTAAGCCATGTTTGGATTTCCTGATGAATACATTTAAGCAGTTCCTCCCCTGTGTGACTCCGTTCGGCAAGACAAACCATGTGAAGCACTGCGTGACACCTCCGTGCCCTGCACACATGGTAGACTGGAGGGGCACTGAGACTTGAGCCTACAGTGGAGGGTGAGGAGATGGCGGAGGATGAGGAGGCCGAGTCGCACGGTGTCACAGGCCCAATGGGCAGAGAGCGCGGAGGCCGAAGCGGCGTGACCTGTCCAAGTTGCTGCTGCAAAGGGACCACATTCACCCAGTGGGCCGTAAACGACATGTACTGCCCCTGACCGTAGTTACAGCTCCAGATGTCGGCGCTGCCATGTATTTTGCTACACACCGACAGGCTCAAGGACTGGCCCACCTTCTGTTCAACAAAAGTGTGCAGCGCTGGTACTGCCTTCTTGGCAAAGAAATGACGGCTTGGGACTCTCCACCTCGGCTCGGCACAAGCCATCAGTTCTCTGAAAGGTGCAGATTCCACCACCTGAAAAGGGAGCGACTGCAGCACCAGCAACTTGGACAGGAGCACATTCAGCTTCTGCGCCGTAGGATGAGTGGGCGCATACTGCTGTCTCTTGGACATGGCTTCGCTGATGGATTGCTGGCGGGATGCATGACTTGGAGGAGGAGGAGCAGGAGCGACAGAGGATGGGTATGACGCACAGCTGCCTTCGGCTGAGGTGCTGGAGCCTTGGCTGGCAGAAATTGGGAGCTCACTTGGTGAGGAAGCAGACTGGACCACCCCTTGGGAGCCTCGGTTCTCCCAGGTCGTTTTATGGTGACGCATCATATGTTGACGCAGGGCCGTGGTGCCAACATTTGGACCCTGGCCACGCTTCACCTTTTGCCTACATATCTTGCATGTGGCCATGTTACCCTCCTGCGGATGCCTCAGGAAAAACTGCCACACTGCCGAGTAGCTACTTTTCCCACCCCCTGGCCTCACTGATTCACTGCTGCTGTTGCCAACTCCAGGAACCCCTGCTCCACTACCTCCCGATAAGGTAGACTGCCGCACAGCAGGTGCTCTACCCCGGCCCCGGCCCCGGCCGGCTCCAGCCTTTGGAATTGTGCCCCCATGCTGACTGCTACCACCTTGCTGCCTCAGCTGCTGACTCCGGGGCAACCTGCACCCCTCTTCTCCTGATGATGACGATGAAGCCCCTTCATCACCCGGCTCCCAAGTGCGATCGGCTTCATCGTCATCATCATCATCATCACCGAGTTGTGGCTGTACGTCACTGATGTTCGTGGATTCGTCAACAGTGTCTGGCGCAGGAGCTGGAACGCTCGCAGCACCCACGACACTGTCCACATCACTATTTGTCTGCCTAGCTAAAGAAGCCACCTCCATTTCTTGGCTGGGCAGTAGCTGCTGACTGTCCTCTATCTGATGGTCCTCCTCACTAAAGAGTGGAGCTGAACCCAAAGCATAGGATACGTCGCTGGGGGAGGGAACGGCGTAGGCCAGAGGCAATGGGAGGACAGGGACTGCTCTCGGGGCATGCCAACTCAGGGTTGTGTCAGAGGAACCTACCGACCCTAGACTGGGGGTCTCAGACGTAAGTTGTGATGATGTTGTTGATGAGCGCGTCAACCAATCTACCACGGCAGATGCGTTACTGGTGGAGACCCGACCGCTAGCAGATACTGGCAGATTAGGTCTCTCAGCGTGACTCCTGCTGCTACTGGCCCCCAGTCTGATGCGAGCTCTGCCTGCGGAATCTTGGCCTCTGCCACTCCTCTTTTCACTTCCAGGCACTTGTCTGCCCGACATAGTCTAACTGGCGTGGTAGTAGGTGATATTTAAAAAAACCCCGGGCAGCGGTGGGTCTATATGAAACAGAATATAATGCACACCAAAAGTGAGCAGTAACACTCAGCCTCCAACAGGCCTGCTTAGTGTAAATAAGAGAGCTGCTTAGTGTAAATAAAGAGGGGTATGCTATGTTACAGAATGGGATGCCTCAACAGAAGTGCACCTGGCAGGCAGCAGTAAGCCTATGCCCAGCAAAAGTGTCTTATAATATAAATATAATAAGAGCAAATGCTTATATGGTCTTAAACAGAGGCTGCTTTAGTCACAGAATGGGATGCCCTGGGCAGGAATGGACCTGGCAGGGTCCAGTAGTGCTTTGGCCAGCAAAAGTGTCTTTATCAGGCTAATTTCAAATATGATAAGAGCAAATGCTTATATGGTCTTAAACAGAGGCTGCTGTAGTCACAGAATGGGATGCCCCGGGCAGGAATCGACCTGGCAGGGTCCAGTAGTGCTTTGGCCAGCAAAAGTGTCTTTATCAGGCCTAATTTCAAATATGATAAGAGCAAATGCTTATATGGTCTTAAACAGAGGCTGCTGTAGTCACAGAATGGGATGCCCCGGGCAGGAATCGACCTGGCAGGGTCCAGTAGTGCTTTGGCCAGCAAAAGTGTCTTTATCAGGCCTAATTTCAAATATGATAAGAGCAAATGCTTATATGGTCTTAAACAGAGGCTGCTTTAGTCACAGAATGGGATGCCCTGGGCAGGAATGGACCTGGCAGGGTCCAGTAGTGCTTTGGCCAGCAAAAGTGTCTTTATCAGGCTAATTTCAAATATGATAAGAGCAAATGCTTATATGGTCTTAAACAGAGGCTGCTGTAGTCACAGAATGGGATGCCCCAACAGGAATCGACCTGGCAGGGTCCAGTAGTGCTTTGGCCAGCAAAAGTGTCTTTATCAGGCCTAATTTCAAATATGATAAGAGCAAATGCTTATATGGTCTTAAACAGAGGCTGCTTTAGTCACAGAATGGGATGCCCCGGGCAGGAATGGACCTGGCAGGGTCCAGTAGTGCTTTGGCCAGCAAAAGTGTCTTTATCAGGCCTAATTTCAAATATGATAAGAGCAAATGCTTATATGGTCTTAAACAGAGGCTGCTTTAGTCACAGAATGGGATGCCCTGGGCAGGAATGGACCTGGCAGGGTCCAGTAGTGCTTTGGCCAGCAAAAGTGTCTTTATCAGGCTAATTTCAAATATGATAAGAGCAAATGCTTATATGGTCTTAAACAGAGGCTGCTGTAGTCACAGAATGGGATGCCCCAACAGGAATCGACCTGGCAGGGTCCAGTAGTGCTTTGGCCAGCAAAAGTGTCTTTATCAGGCCTAATTTCAAATATGATAAGAGCAAATGCTTATATGGTCTTAAACAGAGGCTGCTTTAGTCACAGAATGGGATGCCCCAACAGGAATCGACCTGGCAGGGTCCAGTAGTGCTTTGGCCAGCAAAAGTGTCTTTATCAGGCCTAATTTCAAATATGATAAGAGCAAATGCTTATATGGTCTTAAACAGAGGCTGCTGTAGTCACAGAATGGGATGCCCTGGGCAGGAATGGACCTGGCAGGGTCCAGTAGTGCTTTGGCCAGCAAAAGTGTCTTTATCAGGCCTAATTTCAAATATGATAAGAGCAAATGCTTATATGGTCTTAAACAGAGGCTGCTTTAGTCACAGAATGGGATGCCCTGGGCAGGAATGGACCTGGCAGGGTCCAGTAGTGCTTTGGCCAGCAAAAGTGTCTTTATCAGGCCTAATTTCAAATATGATAAGAGCAAATGCTTATATGGTCTTAAACAGAGGCTGCTGTAGTCACAGAATGGGATGCCCTGGGCAGGAATGGACCTGGCAGGGTCCAGTAGTGCTTTGGCCAGCAAAAGTGTCTTTATCAGGCCTAATTTCAAATATGATAAGAGCAAATGCTTATATGGTCTTAAACAGAGGCTGCTTTAGTCACAGAATGGGATGCCCTGGGCAGGAATGGACCTGGCAGGGTCCAGTAGTGCTTTGGCCAGCAAAAGTGTCTTTATCAGGCTAATTTCAAATATGATAAGAGCAAATGCTTATATGGTCTTAAACAGAGGCTGCTGTAGTCACAGAATGGGATGCCCTGGGCAGGAATGGACCTGGCAGGGTCCAGTAGTGCTTTGGCCAGCAAAAGTGTCTTTATCAGGCCTAATTTCAAATATGATAAGAGCAAATGCTTATATGGTCTTAAACAGAGGCTGCTGTAGTCACAGAATGGGATGCCCTGGGCAGGAATGGACCTGGCAGGGTCCAGTAGTGCTTTGGCCAGCAAAAGTGTCTTTATCAGGCTAATTTCAAATATGATAAGAGCAAATGCTTATATGGTCTTAAACAGAGGCTGCTGTAGTCACAGAATGGGATGCCCCAACAGGAATCGACCTGGCAGGGTCCAGTAGTGCTTTGGCCAGCAAAAGTGTCTTTATCAGGCCTAATTTCAAATATGATAAGAGCAAATGCTTATATGGTCTTAAACAGAGGCTGCTTTAGTCACAGAATGGGATGCCCCAACAGGAATCGACCTGGCAGGGTCCAGTAGTGCTTTGGCCAGCAAAAGTGTCTTTATCAGGCTAATTTCAAATATGATAAGAGCAAATGCTTATATGGTCTTAAACAGAGGCTGCTGTAGTCACAGAATGGGATGCCCCAACAGGAATCGACCTGGCAGGGTCCAGTAGTGCTTTGGCCAGCAAAAGTGTCTTTATCAGGCCTAATTTCAAATATGATAAGAGCAAATGCTTATATGGTCTTAAACAGAGGCTGCTGTAGTCACAGAATGGGATGCCCCGGGCAGGAATGGACCTGGCAGGGTCCAGTAGTGCTTTGGCCAGCAAAAGTGTCTTTATCAGGCCTAATTTCAAATATGATAAGAGCAAATGCTTATATGGTCTTAAACAGAGGCTGCTTTAGTCACAGAATGGGATGCCCTGGGCAGGAATGGACCTGGCAGGGTCCAGTAGTGCTTTGGCCAGCAAAAGTGTCTTTATCAGGCCTAATTTCAAATATGATAAGAGCAAATGCTTATATGGTCTTAAACAGAGGCTGCTGTAGTCACAGAATGGGATGCCCCGGGCAGGAATCGACCTGGCAGGGTCCAGTAGTGCTTTGGCCAGCAAAAGTGTCTTTATCAGGCCTAATTTCAAATATGATAAGAGCAAATGCTTATATGGTCTTAAACAGAGGCTGCTTTAGTCACAGAATGGGATGCCCTGGGCAGGAATGGACCTGGCAGGGTCCAGTAGTGCTTTGGCCAGCAAAAGTGTCTTTATCAGGCCTAATTTCAAATATGATAAGAGCAAATGCTTATATGGTCTTAAACAGAGGCTGCTGTAGTCACAGAATGGGATGCCCTGGGCAGGAATGGACCTGGCAGGGTCCAGTAGTGCTTTGGCCAGCAAAAGTGTCTTTATCAGGCTAATTTCAAATATGATAAGAGCAAATGCTTATATGGTCTTAAACAGAGGCTGCTGTAGTCACAGAATGGGATGCCCCAACAGGAATCGACCTGGCAGGGTCCAGTAGTGCTTTGGCCAGCAAAAGTGTCTTTATCAGGCCTAATTTCAAATATGATAAGAGCAAATGCTTATATGGTCTTAAACAGAGGCTGCTTTAGTCACAGAATGGGATGCCCTGGGCAGAAATGGACCTGGCAGGGTCCAGTAGTGCTTTGGCCAGCAAAAGTGTCTTTATCAGGCTAATTTCAAATATGATAAGAGCAAATGCTTATATGGTCTTAAACAGAGGCTGCTGTAGTCACAGAATGGGATGCCCCAACAGGAATGGACCTGGCAGGGTCCAGTAGTGCTTTGGCCAGCAAAAGTGTCTTTATCAGGCCTAATTTCAAATATGATAAGAGCAAATGCTTATATGGTCTTAAACAGAGGCTGCTTTAGTCACAGAATGGGATGCCCTGGGCAGGAATGGACCTGGCAGGGTCCAGTAGTGCTTTGGCCAGCAAAAGTGTCTTTATCAGGCCTAATTTCAAATATGATAAGAGCAAATGCTTATATGGTCTTAAACAGAGGCTGCTGTAGTCACAGAATGGGATGCCCTGGGCAGGAATGGACCTGGCAGGGTCCAGTAGTGCTTTGGCCAGCAAAAGTGTCTTTATCAGGCCTAATTTCAAATATGATAAGAGCAAATGCTTATATGGTCTTAAACAGAGGCTGCTGTAGTCACAGAATGGGATGCCCCGGGCAGGAATGGACCTGGCAGGGTCCAGTAGTGCTTTGGCCAGCAAAAGTGTCTTTATCAGGCCTAATTTCAAATATGATAAGAGCAAATGCTTATATGGTCTTAAACAGAGGCTGCTTTAGTCACAGAATGGGATGCCCTGGGCAGGAATGGACCTGGCAGGGTCCAGTAGTGCTTTGGCCAGCAAAAGTGTCTTTATCAGGCCTAATTTCAAATATGATAAGAGCAAATGCTTATATGGTCTTAAACAGAGGCTGCTGTAGTCACAGAATGGGATGCCCTGGGCAGGAATGGACCTGGCAGGGTCCAGTAGTGCTTTGGCCAGCAAAAGTGTCTTTATCAGGCCTAATTTCAAATATGATAAGAGCAAATGCTTATATGGTCTTAAACAGAGGCTGCTTTAGTCACAGAATGGGATGCCCTGGGCAGGAATGGACCTGGCAGGGTCCAGTAGTGCTTTGGCCAGCAAAAGTGTCTTTATCAGGCTAATTTCAAATATGATAAGAGCAAATGCTTATATGGTCTTAAACAGAGGCTGCTGTAGTCACAGAATGGGATGCCCTGGGCAGGAATGGACCTGGCAGGGTCCAGTAGTGCTTTGGCCAGCAAAAGTGTCTTTATCAGGCCTAATTTCAAATATGATAAGAGCAAATGCTTATATGGTCTTAAACAGAGGCTGCTGTAGTCACAGAATGGGATGCCCCAACAGGAATCGACCTGGCAGGGTCCAGTAGTGCTTTGGCCAGCAAAAGTGTCTTTATCAGGCCTAATTTCAAATATGATAAGAGCAAATGCTTATATGGTCTTAAACAGAGGCTGCTGTAGTCACAGAATGGGATGCCCCAACAGGAATCGACCTGGCAGGGTCCAGTAGTGCTTTGGCCAGCAAAAGTGTCTTTATCAGGCCTAATTTCAAATATGATAAGAGCAAATGCTTATATGGTCTTAAACAGAGGCTGCTTTAGTCACAGAATGGGATGCCCCGGGCAGGAATGGACCTGGCAGGGTCCAGTAGTGCTTTGGCCAGCAAAAGTGTCTTTATCAGGCCTAATTTCAAATATGATAAGAGCAAATGCTTATATGGTCTTAAACAGAGGCTGCTTTAGTCACAGAATGGGATGCCCTGGGCAGGAATGGACCTGGCAGGGTCCAGTAGTGCTTTGGCCAGCAAAAGTGTCTTTATCAGGCTAATTTCAAATATGATAAGAGCAAATGCTTATATGGTCTTAAACAGAGGCTGCTGTAGTCACAGAATGGGATGCCCCAACAGGAATCGACCTGGCAGGGTCCAGTAGTGCTTTGGCCAGCAAAAGTGTCTTTATCAGGCCTAATTTCAAATATGATAAGAGCAAATGCTTATATGGTCTTAAACAGAGGCTGCTTTAGTCACAGAATGGGATGCCCCAACAGGAATCGACCTGGCAGGGTCCAGTAGTGCTTTGGCCAGCAAAAGTGTCTTTATCAGGCCTAATTTCAAATATGATAAGAGCAAATGCTTATATGGTCTTAAACAGAGGCTGCTGTAGTCACAGAATGGGATGCCCTGGGCAGGAATGGACCTGGCAGGGTCCAGTAGTGCTTTGGCCAGCAAAAGTGTCTTTATCAGGCCTAATTTCAAATATGATAAGAGCAAATGCTTATATGGTCTTAAACAGAGGCTGCTTTAGTCACAGAATGGGATGCCCTGGGCAGGAATGGACCTGGCAGGGTCCAGTAGTGCTTTGGCCAGCAAAAGTGTCTTTATCAGGCCTAATTTCAAATATGATAAGAGCAAATGCTTATATGGTCTTAAACAGAGGCTGCTGTAGTCACAGAATGGGATGCCCTGGGCAGGAATGGACCTGGCAGGGTCCAGTAGTGCTTTGGCCAGCAAAAGTGTCTTTATCAGGCCTAATTTCAAATATGATAAGAGCAAATGCTTATATGGTCTTAAACAGAGGCTGCTTTAGTCACAGAATGGGATGCCCTGGGCAGGAATGGACCTGGCAGGGTCCAGTAGTGCTTTGGCCAGCAAAAGTGTCTTTATCAGGCCTAATTTCAAATATGATAAGAGCAAATGCTTATATGGTCTTAAACAGAGGCTGCTGTAGTCACAGAATGGGATGCCCTGGGCAGGAATGGACCTGGCAGGGTCCAGTAGTGCTTTGGCCAGCAAAAGTGTCTTTATCAGGCTAATTTCAAATATGATAAGAGCAAATGCTTATATGGTCTTAAACAGAGGCTGCTGTAGTCACAGAATGGGATGCCCCAACAGGAATCGACCTGGCAGGGTCCAGTAGTGCTTTGGCCAGCAAAAGTGTCTTTATCAGGCCTAATTTCAAATATGATAAGAGCAAATGCTTATATGGTCTTAAACAGAGGCTGCTTTAGTCACAGAATGGGATGCCCCAACAGGAATCGACCTGGCAGGGTCCAGTAGTGCTTTGGCCAGCAAAAGTGTCTTTATCAGGCTAATTTCAAATATGATAAGAGCAAATGCTTATATGGTCTTAAACAGAGGCTGCTGTAGTCACAGAATGGGATGCCCCAACAGGAATCGACCTGGCAGGGTCCAGTAGTGCTTTGGCCAGCAAAAGTGTCTTTATCAGGCCTAATTTCAAATATGATAAGAGCAAATGCTTATATGGTCTTAAACAGAGGCTGCTGTAGTCACAGAATGGATGCCCCGGGCAGGAATGGACCTGGCAGGGTCCAGTAGTGCTTTGGCCAGCAAAAGTGTCTTTATCAGGCCTAATTTCAAATATGATAAGAGCAAATGCTTATATGGTCTTAAACAGAGGCTGCTTTAGTCACAGAATGGGATGCCCTGGGCAGGAATGGACCTGGCAGGGTCCAGTAGTGCTTTGGCCAGCAAAAGTGTCTTTATCAGGCCTAATTTCAAATATGATAAGAGCAAATGCTTATATGGTCTTAAACAGAGGCTGCTGTAGTCACAGAATGGGATGCCCTGGGCAGGAATGGACCTGGCAGGGTCCAGTAGTGCTTTGGCCAGCAAAAGTGTCTTTATCAGGCTAATTTCAAATATGATAAGAGCAAATGCTTATATGGTCTTAACAGAGGCTGCTGTAGTCACAGAATGGGATGCCCCAACAGGAATCGACCTGGCAGGGTCCAGTAGTGCTTTGGCCAGCAAAAGTGTCTTTATCAGGCCTAATTTCAAATATGATAAGAGCAAATGCTTATATGGTCTTAAACAGAGGCTGCTTTAGTCACAGAATGGGATGCCCTGG